>PITA01009533.1:19701-35622 GCA_004023965.1 Spilogale gracilis | reverse complement strand
GCGTTCCCTCTCTTGCTGTCTCTTTCTGTGTCAAATGAAAAAAGCTTAAAAAAGATTCTTTTTTTTTTTTTTAAAGATTTTATTTATTTGATAGATAGCACACAAGCAGGGGAAGGAGGAGACAGAGGGAGGGAAAAGCAGACTCTATGCTGAGCAGGGAGCCCAATGTGAGGCGTGATCAAAGGAAGATTCAAGCAGGCAGAAGAAAGAATCAGTGAACCTTAAGACAGGACAATAGAAATTTAAGAAAAGACAATTAGAAAATTAGTGAAATTTTCATTTCAGGTATTGCACTGTTCAGCTTCAGATTTTTTTTTCCTTTTTGGTTTCTTTGTAGGTTTTGTTTCTTTATTGACATTTCCATCTTGTTCACACATTGTTTTCTTGACTTAATCCACATCTTTCTTTTATTCCTTTATTGTCTTTAAAACCACTGTTTTAAAGTCTTTGTGTAGCATATCTTCCAGGGTCTTTTCAGGGGCAGTCTTGTTGATTTCTTTTCCTTTGAATAGGTCATACTAGTTTCTCCATGTCCCTTTTGATTGTTTGTTGAACACTGAATTGTAATGTGATAACTCTGGAAAACAGATTCTTTGCTTTCCCCAGTGTTTTCTTTTGTTTTTTCTTGTTAATGTTTTTGCTGGTTTTTTTTTTCATTTTTCAGTTTTAGTTCTGTGATTTGTGGTTTTATTGTTTTTGTGTTTGTTTTTTGATCATTGCAGGCAGTCTCTGTGTTGAGGATCAGCCTGAGGCATGTTTATAGTTAGGTGTTTTCTCAGGTCTGAGCCTTTATCTAGGCATGTGCAGGCATGTTGTGATTTTCTCCATATAGGTAGTTATATTAGAGAGTCCTAGCCATTGTCTGGCTCCTGTAGGGGGAAGTAGAAAATGAAGAAGGGAAATGGCACCTGCCCTTTAAATCCTGGGAGCTATTTCAGGTGGAGGGAGAGGGGCTAGGGCTTGTAGTGCTGGGGGAGGAGCAGCAGCTGTGGCTTACTGTCTCTGTGTTGGCACCTCTGTGATCATGTTCATAGCACACATCCCCAATATTTGGATGATTGTGTCGTTTTTGCCTGCCTTAACTCCTCCAGACCATATACAGGCTGCTCCAGGAACATGTGCACAGATAGCTTGATGGCTGGAGTGAGTGTATCTGCTGCTGTGCTGGGAGCTGAAATTGACCAAGATTGATGTAGTTTACCCTCAAGTTTTCCCTTGGAAGTTGTAAGCCTTCATCAGACTCCAGAGTTCTGAAATAGCTATATAGGGGCCTGAGTGGCTCAGTCAGTTAAGTGGCTGACTCTTGGTTTTGGCTTAGGTCATGATCTGAGGGTTGTGAGTTCAAGCCCTGCATTTGGCTCTGGACTGGGCATGGAGCCTGCTTAAGATTCTCTCTCTTCCTCTCTGCACCATCCCCCTGCACATACTCTTTCTCTCTCTCTCTCTCTCTCTCAAAAAAAATAAAATTTTAAAAATAGTTACATCACATGGATTTTGCTAGCATAATTGTTGGTGCTTTCTGTACCTCCATCTTCTGTAAATCTTCCTAGCATCTAAGGTTTTAGTTTTGTATGTTTACACATCATCACTTGTTTCGGCTTTATTTTTACTGTTCTTAGATTACCATTCTTGTTGCTGTTGTTGTTTTTCATTTTTGGACCTAGTGTCCTTGACTTTTCAAATCATTAAGTGTAGCATACATGTATAGGAAATTGCTAAAACCATTATTTTACTCTAATAAGTTATACAGTAAACACCCACATAGCCCTTACCTAAGTCAGGAAATAGAACATTATTGGGGCACCTGGGTGGCTCAGTTAGTTAAGCAGACAACTCAGTTTTAGCTCGGGTCATGATCTCAGGGTCTAGGGATCAAGCCCCCTGTCAGGCTCTGTGCTCAGCAGGAAGTTTGTTCTTCCTGAGGACTCCCCTCTGCCTCTTTACTTGGTTGCTTGAGTGCGCGCTCTCTCTCTCTCTCTCTCTCTCTCTAATAAATAAATCTTTAAAAAATAGAACATCACAAATACTCTGGAAGTTCCCCACATTTTCTTTAATGATCATATCTCCATTTCCCCAGATAGAACCATTGTTTTCCTATGATTTTTCTCTAATATTTCTTCCCCATGCATATATCCACAAAAAGTATTTATATTTTGAACTTTATTCCATACTATATTTTTATGACTGCCTTGTTCATGAAACTGATCTATGTTGCATCCAACAGTAGTTAAAATTGATATTGGAATTATAAAATATCTCATAACTTATCAATTCTAATGTTCAATATTTGGGTTGTTGCTAGTTTTTGGCTGTTGAAAACAGGGGTGCCATAAACGTTCTTGTGGGTGAGTCTTGATAAACAAATTCTCTAATATCTAGGAATAAATATCTTCAAAATAAATAAGCAGTGCTCAGCCTTTCTCCAAGAGGTTGTGCCGTTTTACTTCCTCACCAGCAGAGAGCCCATCCATGCCAGCTGCGTCACACCCTAAGCAAACTTTGATATTATCACTCTTTTCCATGGAGCTGTTCTTATGCAGTGTAATACCTCAGGTGGTCTTAACTTTTGTATCTTCCTGGTTTCACTGCAGTTCAGCATTTTCGGGTCTTTATTAGTGATTTTAAATATTCTGCAACAAACTTGCATGGCTTTTGTGCCTTTTTTCAGTGGAGAGAATCGGACTTGTAAGGCATTCTTTGTTGTGGAGTGCAGCCCTTTGTGAGATTTATGCACTGCCAGTATCTCCAACTTCTCGGCTTTTGCTTTAGTCTTCTTGTGTTGTATTTTGATGAACATAAGTTCATTTTTAGATCCAATTTATTGAGCTTTTTCTTTACTGTCAGCATTTTAATGCTGTATTTAAGAAATATTTTTTGAGAGGATGATTTTTTTGTATGTTACCTTTGCAAAGCTGTCTAGGTTGATTTTTTTTTTTTTTAGATAATGGCAAACACAGTTATAAATTTTTACTTGTTTGCTAGCACATGAAAAGAATAGATTTTTTTTAAAAGATTTTATTTATTTGACAGAGAGAAACACAGCCAGAGAGGGAACACAAGCAGGGGGAGTGAGAGAGGGAGAAGCAGGCTTCCCGCCGAGCAGGGAGCCTGATGCGGGACTCGATCCCAGGTCTCCGGGATCATGACCTGAGCCGAAGGCAGTCGCTTAACCAACTGAGCCACCCAGGTGCCCCAAGAATAGCTTTTTATATATACGTAATGTATTCCATGACCTTGCTGAATTTACTTAAAAATACTAGTAATTTTGGAGTCCTGCGTATTCTCTACATACACAAACAGTTGTCTGCTAATTATGAATATTTTTTTCTTTCCAGTCCTTCCACTTTTTTCCCCATAACTTACTTCAGTGGTTTAGATTACATGGAAGATCATTGAATAGAAATGATAATAACAAGCCTATGTGTGTTATTGCTAGTTTTGTGCAAGGGGTTACAGGAATGGAAATCTTCATTTCATTAATTGTTTTAGCCGAAATTTTTGAGATTTTTTTATCTGATTAAGGAAATTTCAGAGTTGGCGGAAGGGGTGTGTGTGTGTGTGTGTGCACGCGTGTGTTTTAAATCATGAATGGGTCTTAAATTTAGTTTTCTTTGGTATTCATTTAACTTTTCTCACTAATTATATAAACATGGAGAGAACATTCAGGAAAGAATATCCAAATAAAACCAACTTGGCATTCCCAGAATAAACCCAATTTGGTCATAATATATGTTATTTAGTATATTGCTGAGCTTGGTTTGCAAATGTTTCCTTAATGATTTTTGTATCCATGCAGGTACAAGATTAGCTTGTAGTTTTCATTCCTTAAAATAATCTTGGTAACAACGTTAGCTAGCCTCTTGAAACAAACTGGGAATTATTTTTTTCCTAGTCTTTGGAAGAGCTTGTATAAAATTTACAGTGTACCTCCTTAAATTTTGGTATAATGTAGTGTTTAATCCACCTGAGCCTGGAGCGCTTGTGGTGTTTTTTGAGGAAAGGGTTTAAATTATGGATTCAGTTTCTGTAATAGAGATAGAATTATTCATACTTTGTCTCTTCTTTCGAGTTTTTCTAGGAATTTTTCCAGTTTCATTAAAAATTTGAAACTGTTGGCATAAACTTGTGTATAATAGCCTTTTAATGTTTTAGAATTATCAGTATTTTTAATTGAAGTACAATTGATGTACAGCATACTAGTTTTAGTCATACAACATAATGATTTGATATTTGAACATACATATGCACAATGATCACAGTAAGTCTAGTTAATCTGCAGTACCATACATAAAGAATTATTTTCTAGTGAAGAGGATTTTAAAGATTTACTCAACAACTTTCAAATATACAATACAGTATTAACTGCAGTCACCATGCTGTATAGTCTATCCCATGACTTATTTATTTTATAACTTGAAGTTGGAACCTTTGGATTCCCTTCCTGCATTTAACCCCTCCTGCTGCCTCTGGCAACCACTGCTCTGTCCTCTGAATTTGTTTTGTTTTTGTTTCTTAGATTTCTTAGATATAAGTGAGATCACACAATATTTGTCTGACTTACTTGGCATATTGCCCTCATGTTCTGTCTGGGTTATTGCAAAAAGCAAAATTTCATTACTTTTTATGGCTAGATGATATTCTGTTATATTTGTGTAGCCTGTTTTCTTTATCCTTTCATCCACTGATGGACAATTAGGTTGTTCCATGTCATGGCTATTGTAAATAGTGCTGCAGTGAACATAGGAGAGCATGTCTTTTTGAGTTAGTGTTTTCCTTTTTAGGTAAATATCCACAAGTGACGTTTTGGGATCATATGGTATTTCTATTTTTAATTTTTTGAGGAACTTTCATACCATTTTCCACAGTGGCTGTATCAGTTTGCATTCCCACCAACAGTTCCTTTTCTTCTTATCCTCACTAGCAATTGTTACTTGTTGTTGTTGTTGTTTTAATAATAGCCATTCTAACTGCTGTGGGGTTAGAATGGGGTTAGATAGTCTGATTGTGGTTTTGTTTTGTGTTTTCCCAATGACTTAGTGGTGGTTAAGTATCTTTTAATGATCTGTTGGCCGTCTGCATGTCTTTTTTTTCCAAAAAATACCTGTTTAGATCCTCTGCCTGTTTTTAATTGGATTATTTAGTTTTTTTGCTGTTGAGTTGTGTAGGTTCTTACATATTTTGGATATGTAAGATACATACAGATCTACATTACAGATACATGATTTTCAAATACTTCTTCCCATTTATTAAGTTGCCTTTTCGTTTTGTTGATGACAAAATTCTTGACATCTCTTGACGTTGGTAATTTGTACTTTTTTTCTTTTTCAGGTTTACAAATTTTTTTTAAAGATGAATTTCTGACATTGATTATTACCCCCCACTTTTATACTTTTATATATCATTAAATTTTTTCTTCCTATAGTGTTATTTAGGTTTAATGTACAGTTCTTTTTCTAACTTCTTGAAATAGAAGTGCTTTGATAATATTTTTGGAGATAAAGTTTGTATATAATATATCCATCTTTTAAAACTTTTACAACTTAGTGGTTTCAATATATTCACGGAATTGTGAAATCATCACCACTAATTCCAGAATCTTTTCATCCCCAAAAGAAAACAACCCATTAGTCATGACCCCCCTCCACCATTTCCCCTTTCTCTGGCAGTTACTAGTCTTTTGGTCCTCATGGGTTTTTGCCTACCTCAGATATTTCATGTAAATGGAATGATATAATATTCAGTCTTTTATGTCTGGCTTTCTTCACTTAGCATAGTATTTTCAACATGCATCCATATTTACCATGAATCCATACATAATTCCTTTTTCTGGCTGAATAATATTCCCTTATATAGATATGTCACATTTTCTTTATTCATCAGTTGGTGGCTATTTGGGTTGCTTACATTTTTTGGCTATTACGAATAATACTCTTAAGAACATTTACTATGGAAGTTATATGCCTAGGAATTAATTTTTGGATCATATGGTATCTCAGTGTTTAATTTTTTGAGAAATTGCTTAACTATTTTCCAAAGCAGTTGCAACCATTTTACATTGCCACCAGCAATGGATGAGGGTGATTTTTTTTCCATATCCTTATGAGTACTTTTTATTTTTGTATGATAGCCAAAGTAATGGGTGGTAAAGTGGTATTTCATTACGGTTTTAATTTCTTTAATGATTAATCTATTGGGCATGTATATTTTCTTTAGACAAATGTCTCTTTAAATCCTTTGTTCATCTGAAAATTGAGTATTTTTTTTACTGTTGAACTATAAGAGTTCTTTATGTATTCTACATGGTAGACCCTTATCAAATATGGTTTGCAAATATTTTGTACATTCTGTGTGTTGTCTTAGCTTTCTTGATAGTGTCCTCCCTGTAGCACAGGGTTTTCTTGCTTCAGTTACTACACTTAGCTCTAAGATTCATTTTGAGTTAATTTTTGCATATGGTGTGAAGTATGGGTTTAAATTCATTTTTTTGCATGTAGATATTCAGCTGTCCAAGAACTGTTTGTCGAAAAGAGTATTATATCCTCCTTGAATGGTCTTAGCATCCTTGTAGAAAATCAGTTGACCATAATTGTAATGATTTATTTCTGAACTTTCAGTTTTGTTCCATTGATCTATGTCTGTCTTTAGCCTGTACTACATAGTCTTGATTATTGTAGCTCTGTGTAGTAGGTTTTGAAATCAAGGAGTGTGAGTCTTCCAGCACAGATTGTTATAGGTATTCAGGGTCACTCACAATTCCATATGAATTTTAAAATTGACTTGTCAGTTTATGCAAAGAAGACAATTGGGCCTTTGAATCAATTTAGAAAGTATTGCCATCTTAATACTAAGTTTTTAAATCCATGAACATGAGGCATCTATTTATTTAATTTCTTTCAAGAATGTTTTATAGTTTTCTTTGTATAAGTCTTGTCCTGTATTTGGAAATATGTTTATTCTTTCTTGAGTCTGTTGTAAATTGCTAATTTCACTTTCAGATTCATTGCTGGTATATAAAAATTTGATTGCTTTTTGTTTGTTCATCTTGTACTCTGCTACTTTACTGAAATCCTTTAGCCCTAATTGTTTTTTTTGTGTGTGTGGATTCCTTAGGATATTTTTATGTTCAAGATCTTGTCTTCTTTGAATATCCTTTAACTCTTCCTTTTCAGTCTAATGTTTCTATTTCTTTTTCCTGCCTAGTTTCCCTGACTGTAACTACAGTTTTGAATAAAAGTGACAAGAGCAGACATTCTTGTCTTGTTCCAGCCTGCTAGGGAAAGGTTAGACTTTGGCCATTAAGTATGATGTTAGCTCTGGGGTTTTGTAGCCATTTATCATGTTGAAGTTATTCCCTTCTGTTGCTGGTTTATTGAATTTTATTTTGATCATGAAAAGATGTTTAATTTTGTTGAATACGTTTTATGTATCTGTTAAGATAGTCATGTAAGTTTTGTTCTTTATTAATATGGTATATTTCACTGATTGAATTTTATATGTTGACCCAACCTCGCATTCTTGGGGAAAGTCTGATTTGGGGTCATGGTGTGTACAGTTCTTTCTATTGAATTTGGTTTGCTAGTATTTTGTTGAGGATTTTTATTTATATTGATAAGGTCTATAGGTCCTATGATTTTCTTGTGATGTCTTTGTCTGCTTTTGGTATCAGGGCAGTATTGGCTTTATGATTGAGTTGTAAGGTGTTGTCTCTTGCATTTTTTTGTAATATTTTACCATTATACCAATTCTTTTTTTAAGCCTTAGATAGAGTTCACTAATGAAGCCATCTGGTCATGGAGTTTCTTTGTGGGAAGTTTTTGATCACTAGTTCAGGTTTTTTCCTTGTGATAGATCTACTCAGATTGTTTCTTTTTATGTCAGTTTTGGCGGTTTGTTTTTATAGGAATTTGTTCATATCACCTAAGTTTTCTAATTTGTGGGCATATAGTTTTCCCCTTTTTTTATTTCTGTAAGGTTAGTAATGTCCACATTTTCATTTCCAATTTAAAGTGTTTGATCTTTTTCATGGCCAGTCTAGCTCAAGATTTGTTATTTTTGCAGGTGTTTTCAAAGAGACAACTTTGGGTTTTGTTGATTTATTTATTTATTTATTTATTTGGAGAAAGCACAAATGGGAGAGGGAGAAAGAGAGGGAATAGAGAATCCCAAGCAAGCTCCTTCCTGAGCAGGGAGCTTCATGTGGGCTTGATCCCAGGGCCCTGACACCATGACCTGAGCTGAAACTAAGAGTGAGATGCTCAACCAACTACACCACTCAGGAGCCCCATTGTTGATTTTTTTCTATAGTTTTTCTAGCCTTTATCTCATTTATTTTTCCTTTAATCTTTTTTACTTTTTCCTACCTTTTTTGCTTTTTTTCTAGTTCTTTAAGGCAGAATGCTTAGGTTATTGATTTAAGGTCATCTTTTTTAAAAAATTTTTATTTATTAGACAGAGAAACAGAGAGGGAACACAAGCAGGGGGAGTGAGAGAGGGAGAAGCAGGCTTCCCACCGAGCAGGCAGCCCAATGTGGGGCTTGATCCCGGGTCTCCAGGATCATGACTTGAGCCAAAAGCAGTCGCTTAACCAACTGAGCCACCCAGGTGCCCCTAAGGTCATCTTTTTTTAATACAGCTGTAACTTTTCTTCCAAGTCTTACCTTCACTGCATGCCATATATTTTAGTGTGTTGTATTTTCATTCATCTCAAAGTATTTTCAGATTCTTTTGTGATTTCTTCTTTGATCCTTTGATTGTGTTGCTTCATTTCCCCATATTTTTGAATTTTCCAGTTCTTCTGTATTGATTGCTAATTGTGTTGTGGTCAGAGAACATATTTTCTTTGATTTCAGTCTTTTCACATTTATTTAGACTTATTTTGTGGCATTACATATGGTTTGGCTTGTAGAATATTCAGTGTGTACTTAAGCTGTGTATTCTGCTTTTGTTGGATGAAGTGTTCTACAGATGTTGGCTTATAGTGTTCAAGTCCTCAGTTTTGTTGATCTTCTGGCTTCTTTTTCTGTCCATTGAATGTGAGGTATTTATGCTTCCAGCTATTGTTGAAATATGTTTTATCCCATCAATTCTCTTTTTACTTCATATATTTTGGTACTCTGTTCCTAGGTTCACCTATGTTTATAATTGTTACATCTGTTTTATGGTTTAATCTTTTTTTTTTTTTATAAAACTTCCTTCTTTGTCCCTAGGGACATTTTTTTAGAGGAAGGAGGGACAGAGATAAATTAGGGAGAGAGAATCTTAAGCAGTCTCTGCATTGGGTGTGCCCAACATGGGGCTTGATCTCACAACCCTGAGATCATGATCTGAGCCAAAATCAAGAGTTGGATGCTTAACCATCTGAGCCACCCAGGTACTGTAGCAGGGACAATTTTTGTTTTAAGATTTATTTAGTCTGATGTTAGTATAGCTACTCCATCTCTCTTTTGATTACTGCTTTCAGGGTATATCTCTTACATCTTTTTATTTTTTTTATTATTTTTTTAAATTATGTAAATTTTTTTAAAAGATTTTATTTATTCGACAGAGAGAAACACAGCCAGAGAGGGAACACAAGCAGGGAGAGTGAGAGAGGGAGAAGCGGGGAGCCCGATGTGGGACTCAATCCCGGGTCTCCAGGATCATGACCCGAGCCAAAGGCAGTCGCTTCAACCAACTGAGCCACCCAGGCACCCCTACATCTTTTTACTTTCAACCTGTTTTTATCTTTGAATCTCAAGTTATCTTTTATATAGTGTATATTTGGTTCACGGGTTTTAAGAATCCATTTTGTCAATCTCTGCCTGTTAAGTTGGAGAGTTTAGTACATTTACATTTAATGTAATTACTGCTAAGGTAGAATATGTCATGTCATTTTTATTTTGCAATATTTTTATGTCCTTTTTTGCTGTAATTAGTTGCCTTCTTTTGTGTCAAGTACATATTCTTTAGTGTATTACTTTAATTTCCTTGTTATCTTTTATTATAGTTTTTGTTTGTTGATGGCTGCTATAGAGATTACAAAAAACGTTTTAATTTATAGCAGTCTAGTTCAGATTAATACCAATTTAATTTCAATAGTATACAAAAACTTGGCTCCAGTGTTGCTGCATTCCCTCCCTCTTTTGTACTGTACTGATAGTGTCATACAGATTACATCTTCATATGTTGTATGCTTTTTAACCCAAATTTATTTATTTATTTAGATTTTATTTATTTATTTGACAGAGAGAGACACAGAAAGGGACTATAAGCAGGGGGAGTGGGAGAGGAGAAGCAGGCCCCTTCTAGGCAGGGAGCCAGACGTGGGACTTGATCCCAGAACCCTGGGATCTCCACCTGAGCTGAAAGAAGACACTTAATGACTGAGCCACCCAGGTGCCCCAATCCAGATTTATAATTACTGCTTTTATGGAGGTATCTTTTGGCAAGATAGAAAAAAATGTAAACAAAGACATTTGTAGTCTTTTTTTATTTACTTGTGTACTTTCTGTGGTGTGTTTGATACTTTGTGTGGATCAAAGTAACTGTTGAGCGTCCTTTCATTTTAGCCTGAGAGACCTTTCATTTTAGCCTGAGGGACTACCTTTCATATTTATATAGGGCAGGTCTGCTAATGACAAGTGCTCAGTTTTTGTTGAATTGGTGATGTCTTAAATTTTTCCATTTTTGAAGGATTGTTTTCTTGGCCATAGAATTCTTGGTTGAGTTACTTCTTCCAACCCAGATGAAACCCTGAATGTTTCATCTCCCTGATTTCTGGTTTCCTTGGGTTGCTGATGAGAAATAACACTGCCTTAATCTTATTGAGGATTCCTTGTACATGATTTGTGAGGAGTTGCTTTTGTCTTGTACATTCTAAGATTCTCTTTACTTCTGGCTTTGACAGTTTGATTCTGATGTTTCAGTGTGACTTTTATTTATTCTACTTAGACTTAATTATTGAGTTTCTTGGAGGTGTAGATTGATGTTTTTAATTAACTTGGGAAAGGTTTTTTGTCATTTTTCTTTATATAGTCTCTCTTCCCTTTTTAATCTCCTTCTGGGACTTTTAATGTGTGTATATCAGTACACTTGATTATATCCCATGGGTATCAAAGACTCCCTTCACATCATTATTTTTTCTTTCTCTTTCTCAAACTGGATATTCTTAATGTACTGATCTCTTGGTTTACTCATTCTTTCTTATACTTAAATCGTGAGATGCTTTACTGATTTTTCATTTGTTATTGTACTCTTCAGCCACAGAATTTCTAATTATTTCCTTTTTGTAATATTAACTCTTTATTGTTTGGGGAGACATGGTTCCCATACTTTTATCTCTTAGATATGGTTTCCTTTTAGCTATGTAAACATATTTAAAACTGCTTAATGACATCTTTTTCTAGTGCTTGGACTGTCTAGTCTTTGTCAGGTAATTCTTCAGATTTCCTTTCTTCCCCTGTGGATGGACCATATTGTCTTGTTTGTTTGCAGATTTTTAAAAACATTTTGTCAGAAAGTGGATACTTAATATGACAAGTCTAGAAATCAGATTATCTGTCTTCCCCAGGGCTGCTTGTTCTTTCTGTTTGTTGTTTAGTGGCTTTCCTCAACTACTTCTCTAGAATCTCGACTTAGTTATCCTGTTGGTCAATTAATGACTGCAAAGAGATTTCCTTACATGCTTGAAATGAGTAAGTCTCCAGCCTTTGCTAAGGGCCTTGGCGTACCTTCTATGCTGAGCTGTATAGTTTATGACCCTCTAGTAACCTTCACTTCACTGGTTGTGCAGAGCCCTAAACTTAACCAGAAGCAAACTCTCAGGGCCACCTTATGTCGTAGCCTGCATGTGGCCCTCTAGATGCTCAGAACTATGTTGAGCTTTTTAAATCCCCCATAGATATCTCATTCCCTAGTATTTCCTTGTGAGCATTTTTTGGCAATCTGTTGTTTGCCCAAATTACTATTTACTAGTTGGGGCACCAGATGTTTAACAGTTCCCTTTGATTGTTGAACAGACTTCCCCTGGAGTAAGGCTGTTAATACTAGGTGAGATCCGGGGCAGGTGAAGCAAAGACAACCTTAATAAAAATGGGAACTTCCAATAAATAAATGAATGAATGAATGAATGAATGATAAAAATGGGAACTTTCAGGGAACCACCAGAAAGGTCCAGTAATGACAGTCTCTGAGGAGGGGATTTGAGCTCTGACCTTGTTCTGCCCCTTCTAGTGGCTTCCAGTCTGCTAATTTTCACTTTGATTATGGGCTGTTTATTTTCAGGGTGACAGAGTTAGGGAAGAGGTGGAATATTGCAAGTTAAAAAGCCACAAAACATACTGTTTTTACCAGGTCCAGCTGATGTTCCCCAAATACTGTAAGCCTTTGTTTGATTTCCAGATTTCCAGAAAAGTTCATTCTAACAGTTCTTGCTAGTGTTTTCACTGCTTAAATAGAGGAAGGAATTTTTGGAGGTGCTTACTTGGCCATTTACCTGACATCATTCTGATATTTTTGTTTGTTTTTTTAATGTTTCCAATATGTTCATCAAAGGCTATGAGTTCTCTTCTAAGTATGGGTTTAAGTGTATTCTATGACTTGTGATGTCTTTAGTTATTACTTATTTAAAAATCTTTCCCATGGGCACCTGGGTGGCTCAGTTGGTTAAGCGACTGCCTTCAGCTCAGGTCATGATCCCGGAGACCCGGGATCGAGTCCCACATCGGGCTCCCTGCTCGGCGGGAAGCCTGCTTCTCCCTCTCTCACTCCCCCTGCTTGTGTTCCCTCTCTGGCTGTGTTTCTCTCTGTCAAATAAATAAAATCTTAAAAAAAAAAATCTTTCCTGATTTCCATTAGATGTCTTGTTAATCCCTGAAGTGTGTAATTTATCTTCAAAATACTTGGGGCTTCTTGTTGTCCTTTTTTTTTTGTTTTTGTTTTTTTAAAGATTTTATTTATTTATTTATTTATTTATTTATTTATTTGACAGACAAACACAGCTAGAGAGGGAACACAAGCAGGGGGAATGAGAGAGGGAGAAACAGGCTTCCTGCCGAGCAGGGAGCCCAATGTGGGGCTCAATCCCAGAGTCCCAGGATCATGACCTGAGCTGAGCCTGAAAGCAGTTGCTTAACCAGCGGAGCCACCCAGGTGCCCCTTGTTGTCCTTTTGCAATGGAGTTGTTCTATAATCATAATGGAGTGAAGATGAAAATTGTCCACTGATTTCAGTCTTGAAATTTGTTGAGGCTTTATGGTCTAGCTTGTGCTCTAGTTTGTTAAATGTTCTCTGTACATTTGTAAAGAAAGTGTATGGGGCACATGTTCATGCCTTGTTCTTATGTCTGGAAGATCTGGTTTGTTGATTTTGCATTTCACATCTTCTGTATTTTTTTTTAATTTTTGGTCTGTTTTTCTGACCAGTTACTAAAAGAACTGTTTTTTGTTGTTGTTGTTGATGTTGTTTTATGGATTTTTGGAGATAAAAGTTTTAGAATTGTAGCCTCCTTATGGATTGTTCCCTTTATACTTATGAAATGTCCTGCTTTTATGGCTCTTGGTTTTGCCTGAAAGTTTACTTTGAGGGGCATGTGGGTGGCTCAGTCCCTTAAGTGACTGCCTTTGGTTCAAGTCATTATCTCAGGGTCCTGGGATAGAGCTTCCTGTCCGGCCCTCTGCTCAGCAGGGGAAGTCTGTTTCTCTCTCTCCCTCTGTCTGCCCCTCCTTCCTGCTCATGCTCTCTCCCTCGCTTTCAAATAAACAAAATAAAATCTTTTTTAAAAGTTGACTTTGATAGTTGTTTAGTTACACCAGCTTTCTTTGATTAGCTGTGGTGTGGCCTGCCTTTTACTATATATGTCAACCTCTCATTGACCTTATATTTTTAAGAACAGACTCTTGTTAAGTAGCAGATAGTAGAAATTTTTATTTTTATTTTTATTTTTTTAAACAATTCCACCAATAAGTGTCTTAATTGCAGTTTTGGAGAATATCTGTTAATATACTTATGCTTAAATCTGTCAACTTTATTGGATCTTCTCTTTGTCCTTCATGTCCTGTATGACTGTCTTTTAGGTTAATTAGGTAATCTTTATTCAGACTTCCCTTTTCTGCTGTTTGATTAAACTTTATTCAGACTTCCCTTCTTCCACTGTTCTGCTCTAGCTTATTCATCCCTTTCTGGAGCAGGAAATTTCTCGAACTTCAGGTACCCTGTCCCCACAGTTTTTGTGGTATTGTTACTGTGCATTTTAATTACATGTATATATATTTTTAAACACTAAAAGGAATTATTTTATATAACTATTTAGTTTTGCTCACATATATTCTTTTATTCTTTTCTGAGTATATGTGGGTTCATTTTCCTGCTGCAAGAGGAACATTGTCATTGTTCTCTTCAGTGCGAGTCTACTGGCAATCAATTTTTAAAAATTTTCCTTAAAAGTATCTTTATTTCACTTCCATTTCTTAGGACATACCCTATTGGTTATAGAATTCATAGTTGGTATTTATCATTCCGCTCCACATATGTTCATCATCTTTAGGCTTTTAAGGTTTTGTTGAGAAATCTGTTGCTCTTCTTTGAAATATCTTATTTAATGTTGTGCAGTTTGTTTTCATTGTCCCCGTGTTTTCTTTGCTGTTTCACTGAGTCTGCATACAATATTTTTTCTTTTTTTCTTTTTTCTTCCTTTTTATTTTTCTTGCTTATGGGTTCTTGGGCTTCTTATATGTATGGATGGGTGTTTTCCCTGCTCAGTTCATGATCATTGTCTTTTCACATATGTCCTCTACTTCATTTTTTTTCTTTTTCCTCTGGCTGCAATTAAACCTTGACTCCACATACTCATTTGATCCTTAGTCTCTGATCCTCTCTTTAGTATTTTCTTTCTTTCTTTTTTTTTTTTTTGTCTCTCCCCTTTGTTTTGAACATTTTCGCTCTGTGTTCTGGTCACTTCTTATCCTGTATTGTGCCTCATTTGCTGTTAAGGTCCACCTGAGAGTTCCCAATTTCTAGTATTTTGGTGAGAGGTTTTGGTTCCTGGCCTCATTCTGGCTCATTTTTACCCTGAGGTGTCCTTGCATGTGTGTGGGGGGGTGGGGGGGTGTCCTAGTCTGGTGGCCAAGGTGTCCTGTCCTGTTAGACACCCTGCTGGGCAGGGCCATCTTAACTTCTTTCCCTTTGTTCCTTCATGTCTTAGACTGAAACCCTAACGTCACTGAGTAGTGGTACAGAGAGCGTCAGAGGGCCAGTGACTTGCGTACTCTGGTGTTTTCCTTTCTCGTCTGGGTTCCTGCTTTCTTTCAGAACTAAACTTGTAGTTCTTTGTCTTTTATGATCTCAGATGCTTTTCAAATAATGTCTGTCTTAATTAGCATATTTTCTTTACTTTTTTTTTTTTTTAAGGTTTTATTTATTTGACAGAAACACAGCTAGAGAGGGAACACAAGCAGGGGGAGTGAGAGAGGGAGAAGCAGGCTTCCTGCCAAGCAGGGAGCCCAATGCCGGGCTCAGTCCTGGGACTCTGGGATCATGACCCAAACCCAAGGCAGACCGCTTATCCACTGAGCCACCCAGGCGCCCCATGTATTTTATTTTCTAGAAGGTTAGTCTGAGTAACTTTGTCAGCCACAACCGGAAATGAAACTTAAATGGTTTTAAATTTTGACTTAACCTTTGTTTTAATTCTCTCTAGTCCTGGTACGTATTATGAATGGTTGCTGTAAAGAAGTGTGTAAGAAGGAAAGGAAATGGGAACTAGGGTAATCTAGGGAGGGAAACGAAACAACAGAGATTTTGAACACAGAAACAAACTGAGGGACTTGGAGGGAGGGGGGTGGAGGGATGGGAGAGCCTGGTGGTGGGTACTGGGGACACCTAAAGCGGGGAGCACTGGGTGTGGGGAATGGGGAATGAATCTTGAAACACTGGAAAAAAAAATTT
>PITA01009533.1:0-19601 GCA_004023965.1 Spilogale gracilis | reverse complement strand
CTAAAAAAAAAAAAAAAAAAAAAAGAAGTGTGTAAGAGATGGCCTGTGTAAAGAGTTTAGCACGCATCCGTTGCATGGTAGGAGTAATTTTTCCAATTTTATTTCATTTCTCAACTTTTTTAGTCCTCCTGCTTAATGTAATTCTTGGGAAACTACTTTGTCTTCCCACTTAAGTTGTTTAGCTCTGTTATACCAACCAGACCATTCTCTGGTTTTCCTTATCCAGTAATCAGATTTTAACTTTTAAGGTCTCCTGTGGATCTTCTAGTTTCTGGGCATATTTATTTCAAAATTACTTGTTTTTGGCTTTATTAGCCTTTATTTCCTCAGGTGTAGGTTTCATGTTAAGCTTGCTGCCTCATGATTCTGTTGGTCTTCTGAAAATATTTGGTCAGTATTGGTTGTAACTTGTATTTTAAAAGGGCTTTTGGGGGTGCCTGGGTGGCTCAGTTGGTTGGGCGACTGCCTTCGGCTCGGGTCATGATCCCGGAGACCCGGGATCGAGCCCCACGTCAGGCTCGCTGCTCGGCGGGAAGCCTGCTTCTCCCTCTCTCACTCCCCCTGCTTGTGTTCCCTCTCTCGCTGTGTTTCTCTCTGTCAAATAAATAAAATCTTTAAAAAAAAAAAAAAAAAGGGCTTTTGCATTTGAGATTGCCTGAAAGCAGGTGTGCAGTTGGCTGCAGCCTGCCTTCAGGGTAGGAGAGCACTTCATAGGTGACAGTGAGCCCTGCTATAATCTGGCCTAGCAGCCACAGATGGTCACCACCTGGATACAGTAATGCATGGAGGGCTGGGAAAGGCAGCTTTTCTAATTCTCGTGCCTTTGTTTATGAGCTGATAGACTTCTATAAAAGTAAACTTCACTTATCAATTATTTGGTTATATGGAAGAATAAAAGATTTATTAGTAAAGCCACATAAATACTTGTTTACTTTTCTTCATTTACTTTCTTTCATAATATTGGGCTGAGTCTCCAGCATTCTCCAAAGCTGACCAATAAATTCTTTTCCAGTATGATTGTGAGCTCATGGATGTGATGTGTTTGATGTGTCTTGATCCACTGCAGTTATCCCTTTTTGTTCAGATCGTCCAATCTTTGAACACTTGAGCTTCTTGTATGCAGTAGGGTGGCTATAAGGAAAAAAAAAACAAAACAGGCAATAACGGTCGTAGAAAAACTAGAGCCCTCAGACATTGCTACTGCAAAATATTACAGCAGATTTGTAAATAGTTTAGCAGTTTTGAAGGATAAACAGAGTTTACTGTATGACTCAAAAATGCACTCCTGAGTGTAGACCTAAGAGAAATGGAAATGTGTCCACACTTGCATATGAACATTTATAACAGTATTCATAATCTTCCAAACATGGAAACAGATGTCTGTCAACTAAGTGGATAAACTAGTGTGGTATATTCATACAATGAAATATGATGTGGCAGTAGACAGGAATGAAGGCCTAATTCATGCTGAAATAGGGATGAACTTTGAAAACAATATGCCAAAGTGAGAAAAGCTAAAGACCACGTGTTACAGCATTTCATTTCTGTGAAATGCCCAGAATGAGTAAATAATGTAGCTCTGGAAAATACATTATTGGGCTTCTTTTCTTTTTTTTTTTTAAAGATTTGTTTAGGGGCACCTGGGCGGCTCAGTCATTGGGTGTCTGTCTTTGGCTCAGGTCATGGTCCCAGGGTCCTGGGATCAAGCCCTGCATTGGGCTCTCTGCTCAGCAGGAAACCTGCTTTTCCCTTTCCCACTCTCCCTGCTTGTGTTCCCTCTCTTGCTATGTTTCCCTCTATCAAATAAATAATGAAAAAATTAGAGAGAGAGGATGCGTTGGGAGGAGCAAAGGGAGAGAAGGAGAGGGAGAATCTTAAGCAGACTCCCCACTGAGCACAGAGCCTGACATAGACCTCTCTGTCCCGTGACAGTGAGATCATGACCAGAGCCAAAACCAAGAGCTGGACTCCAAACTGGCTGAGCCACCCAGGTGACCCAGTTATTGGATTTCCTTGGACTGGGATAAATTGGAGGGAAATGGGGATTGAGTGATACAGGGTACTCATTTCTTTTTGCGGTGATGGAATATTCTAAAATTGATTGTGATCATAATTGTACAACTCTGTGGAAATACAAAAACCATTGAATTACATGTTTTTAGCGGGTGAATATGTGACTAAGGAGAAAGGAATATTTGCAGTATGTAACAGAATTAATTTTCTTAAATTACAGAGTGTTGTTATGAATTAGACTAAATGCTGTTTTATATTTTAAAGATTTTATTTATTCAACAGAGAGGGAATACAAGCAGGGGGAGTGAGAGAGGGAGAAGCAGGCTTCCCGCTGAGCAGGGAGCCCGATGTGGGGCTCGATACCCGTTCTCTGGGATCATGACCCGAAGGCAGTCACCCAACCAACTGAACCACCCAGGCGCCCCTAAACCATGTTTTTTAAATGGTCAGAACACACATGAAGAAATGTTTCTTTTAGTCTTCATACAATAAACTACTCTCAGTTTATAGATGTAATACAGATGTGAACAGATGTACTTCTGTAGAGAAGAGCTATGAACTGTATGCATGTATCTATTGGGGACCAGAGATACCTAGTTCAGGTTATGCTAAATTAAATGAAAGCATCTGAACTGCAGGGATATGATAGAGAATGACGGTGTGGGGAGGGTTCGTGATTGCATGAGTGATTTCCCCACATACCAGTAAGGGAGATCCTCTCTCTGAAGAAGTAACATTTATGCTTAGGACCCCAGTGAAGAGGAGCCAGCTATGTAGAGGAAGTGATTTAATACCAGGGCAGAGTAAACAGAAGTTTCCTGGGGTATGTGGGATAGGTCTGAAGTTAGTATAGTGGAGGGGTGGAAGGGCTCTTAGTCAGGTGGGAAGTGTGTGAAGGTGGTAAAGCAGAGTTAAAAGGAAGTGATTTCAATAGTCCAGGTGAGTGTGTTGGCTTGGACTAATAGGGTAACAGTGGAGACAAGGGTAAGCAGACAGATTTAGTGTGAATTTCAGAAGTAGGTTTAATAGGACTTGCTGATGGTGGCGGATGAGGGAGAGTAACATCAAAGTTGTCTGGCAAACTTAGGTGGATCCATTTTCTGAGATGAGAAATACTAGGAGGAAAACGGGGACAATTAACCAATGAAAGAATGCTAAATCTTCTAAAAGTTAAAAAGGGAGAGTACACCCTTGTCATTCACTGTGAGAATTTTAATCACAAATTTAAACAATGGGACTCTAGTTTTTACTGATTAGATTCATACAAAGTAAAGTTTGGTTAAGAGTGTGGAGAATTCAGCTGGGAATTACTCCTGGGGCAATTTTGGCCACCATCTATCAGTTTTAAACGTAGTGGATCACAAGGAATAATGCACTTGTGAAGACTGCTTGCCTAAGAAAGTGAAAATGATGGTTGAGGGATGTATATTGCCTTGTTTGTAGAAGAAACAACTACTAGGAAAGATCTGAACATCTCTCAGTGTAGATGTGGCAAAAGCTCATGGGGTAGAGGACTACCACTGCTACAAAACAGTGACTCACACAAAATACGAAATACATTTGACTCTTTGTGTATATATTTTTAAAAGCTATGCATTTCCGTGCTTTGTGCATGTGAAAGAATCTTCTAAGGTACTTCTAGGCTGGGGACCTTGAGGAAGGAGGTAATTCTCACTTTACATTTTCCTTTCCTATTTGAAGTTGTGCACATTGCTTCTTGGCCTTTGAGCTAAGATCAAGCGAAGTTGTGCACACTATTGGCATTAACTCTGTGGCAGTAAGCTTCCCTGTAGGGCAGTCTTTTATCATGTCATTCTCATGATAGAATTCTAGAAATACTAGACTGCTAACATCTGTACAGGATATAAGCCCAGAGAGACTCTTGATACATATGACCGCAAGAGCTTCCCAGAAGGTTTACCAAATCCTTTTCTTAAAAAAACAGCTCATTTTTATTTAAATATACTGGTTTTTGATATATCATGAGTTCCAGGGCTCCTGGGTGGCTCAGTCAGTTGAGCATCAACTCTTGATTTCAGCTCAGGTCATGATCTCAGGGTCGTGAGATCGAGCCCCATGTCAGGCTTCACGCTAGGTGGGTGTGGAGACTGCTTAAGATTCTCTTTCTCTCCCTCTCTGCCCTGTGTATGTGCCTGCGCTCGTGCTCATTCTCAAATAAAATTTAATATATCATGAATTCTTTTGTCAGCCTTCCCATATTTTAAATTCTTAAAACCATTTTCTGAATTTTATTGTGACTTGTTTGTTATAGATGGTTTGGAAAAATCAGTGCCAATTCATACATCCTCCTGCCTGTAGTCTATTTGGGTTGTTTGGAAGACTGTTAGTCCCTTTCTGTGTATTTCTGGATGTTTTCATGCAGTTCTAATCCTGCTTTCCATAGTTTATTCTCTTTCCCCAGCTACTTAAGCATTCTACTCCCTCATGTGTGGAGACAGGAATATTAATGGCTAAGTTTCTACCTCTTAATGAGCGAAATAGTTATTTTCAGCTTCTCACCATTAATAGCCCTGTGACAAATCTCTCTATAGGTAGGCATTTCTCTGCTTTTATGAGTATTTACTTAGAGATTCTTAGCAATACAATTACTAAATTGAACAGTTCTGATTTTTTAAGCTCCTGATGATTTATGGAAATGCTGTCCTTTTATGGTCCCTCCAGCAATTTGAGAATGCTTGTCTTATGTATTATGCAGAGAAGAAAATGATCAAAATGGCTCCTTACCACTGCATATTATCCCTTTAATTTTTCTGGTTTGGTAAGGAGACATCTTAGTTGAATTCCCATTTGTTTCAAAGTGGAACAACTTTTCTTTTTTCTTTTTTTCTAAACAGTGTTTAGTCTTTTATCTTTTCCCTTGTTGAATTTCCTACTGACCTTCTTTTTCTCTTTGAGTGGAAACACCACCAGACACTCTGGAAAAACCAAACTGCCTGAAAGACTATGTCATTCCTTCCTTTGTTGTGAAGTTAAAAGAAAACATGTAGTTTTTAAATTCATTGTTACCTAGTTCCTGTGAATAAAATCCCATGAGGAGAATGTGTTAGAATGGGCATAGACGGGCAAACACTCCTCACCGGCAGTTTCAGCTCTTCAGGATGTTCATGATGGTCAGGAAGAGTGACCGTCCTGAGTCACACCTGTGTAGCTCTGGCTCCCTGTGGAGGAAGAGACGTGTGTGTAGGTGCGAGTCCAGATTTGGAATAGCTGTGACTCCACCTTGAGCCTCTGTCCTTCGATTCTTTCCCAATGAAAATGAAATATGGACTAAATTTTAAGTCTTCATTTTTAGGCACATCAGTTGAGTTCCTGGTTTTTACCAGCAATCCATCTGTTTCAGGCAAAATATAACTTACGTAACTTTCGGTTCTGACCAAAATTCAGAGAGCGGAAAAGAGAACAAATTCATTTAATGTGCCCCCTCCTTTTTTTTTAAAGGAAATTAATATTTAAAAATAGGGGTCTCTGCAAACAGTGCTATAGTTTATAGTACCTTAAGCCTTAACCAAGTGCTTGGGAAAACGTAGTCATGTTTTTTTTAGAGTTTCATTTTGTTTTATTATTTTAACCATGCAGAAGGAATTAATTCCAGTTTATTAATGTAAAGGAAAGGCCACCTTAAGATCTCATCCTCACAGAAAGTAGGCAGGGGTTATGAAATGAAAATTGATAGCTATTGGCTGTTTTTAATTCTTCTGTTAGGAAAAAAGGTGCTTCAACCATCTAATAATCAAAGATGTAAGTCAGGCATGATATTTGGAAAGCATACTTCCTCAGGGAAATCCTAACCTACCTTACCCCAAGAGGCCATGAAACTCAAAAAAAAAAAAACCAAAAACAAAAAAAATATTTATTTTTAAGTAGTCTTTACACCCAACATAAGGTTCAGACTCAGAGTGCCGAGGTCAGGAGCCTCGTGTGCCACTGGTTGAGCTGGCCAGATGCCCCAGGGCCAAGAACTTCCTTTGTGTACTGTTGTGTCATTATGTCTGTGCACTCACATGGCAGCTCACCGTTGGCCTGACTCTGTGGCTTACTCCACACCAGAGTCACTGACTTGCGAATCTGTAAAGGCAAGAGCTGAAGCTGTTATTCCTCCCTTATCATATTAACCGGTGCCTGACACATAAGAATCTCACTTAAGTACTTTTTTTAAACCTAACACATTGGCAGAACTTAGACTTGGATAACACCAGTGTTGGTAAAGGTGTTCACAAATGAATAGAAAATGATGTAAAAGAAATGTATTTTAAGCTGTTAATCAGAGGAGATTAGAAATGGGGATGAGTGAACGTGACCTTTTGCTTTCTCCCCTGTGGTTGTGTATTGTCTGGAGGTACTACCTCTTCTGTCTTTAACGCAAAGAGTCCGTCTGCCCCAGTGCTGGTATGTCACGTGGGCGTCTGAGAGCCTGCCCAGCCACCGTGGTCACAGGATGTGATTTATATGAACTTTGGGTATTTTATGATATTTTTCATACTAAATCTTCAAAATGTAGTGAATATATAATTTAAATTTTTTCATTGAGATACACCTGATGTTCGTTTTAGGTACATAAAATGATACATGAATTTATTGCAAGATTATATGCAATTTATTCTAATGATCTGCATTATATTTCACATTCACAGCCTGTCTCGATTTGAACTGTAAATTTTCATCTGAAAGAGTTGATATATATTTGCCTTATAAAATATAAAGTTGAAAATGTAGATTCACATCCTTAAGTTCTGAACCATGCTAAACGTGTTCAATAACTGAAACAAGTTGCCAGTTTTTCACTTAAATGTTAATTCACTTCCCTAGTCGGACAGTACTTTTAAAGCGCCCAGTGACCCTGTGTGGCTAGTGTGTTCTCCCGGACGAATGTGGGACAGACTGGCGACCAGGGAGTGCCATCCGTCCTCTTTGCTTCACCTTTGGATTCTTGAGCCTGGCAGCCAATCCAAATTTGCTGATGTCCTTGACTCTCGAAGTGAACTTTCTGGCTGTCCTATTGGCTGTAGGAATGACTTTATGGCTCCATATGCTGGCCCCTTTTAGGAGACAGTCTCAGCGTTTGACCAGGAAGCAGAACCACGATGGTATTTATGGACTAAGGATTTATTAGAGGACTTAGATTGTATTGTTAGCAGGGGGTGAGGTGAAAGATCCCAGAAGCATTACTAAACGGCCCCCTTAAAGTACTGTTGTAGGTGGACAGTTGGGACTCACAGGGCACTCTAGGAAGTCAGGCATATCTGGCTCCTAGGGTCAGGCCTACAGGGGAGCCGGTAGGAAATCTGTAGGAAGCTGTTGCCACAACCCTCGGAGGTGGGTCTGGGCTTGCTCTTGTCTCCAGGGCCTGTGGTAGGGCAGGATCACAGATGTGGAGCGGAGGAGAGCAAGCAGGAGCCGGATGCTGGCGTCTTTGTGCTTGTCCGTCACTGGGTCCAGTTCTGCCCACCTCGTTCTCTGATTTCTCAGCCCAGCTCCGGGTGAGGTTGTCTGTAGGGAGGGGGACAGTACAGAGGAGAACAGTACAGTACAGAGGAGCTGTGGTAGAAAGTGGGAGGCAGAACCACCCTGAGACTCCAGTCGTTGGAAAGACACGTACCTCATCAGATTGTTCTAGAGCCTGTCCAGGGACTCTGCTCTTTTTCTCGCTTTATAAAGTAGGGAATGATGTTTACTTTCTAAAATCTTTGGTCTGCGTGGTACCATCCCCATCTGCTGGAATGTCAGAGCTTTGCTGCTTAAAGCTCGGGCTTGCTGGTTTTGATCACAAGTAGGATTACTCCCACTGCAGTGTGTGCGTGGCAGCTTCTGAATGGAGGTGTTCTTATTTCTTCTTGACTTGAGTACAATTTTGGGGAGTGAGGGAACTGTGCAGAGGTCAAGGGTTAAAGGCGAAATCCACGGCAGGGAGGGTGTTTCTGCTGTGAACTGAGCGGCTTGGACTAAAAGGACTCCAAAGTCCCTTTTATTTTTAATATTCTGTGCTTTATTGTATTTAAATTATAGTCCTGATTTTGTATTGTTATTAAACTCTTAATGTCAAATTTAAAGTCTTTTAATATGGATTTTTCTTTGTAAAAAGTTTTAGAAATTCTTTTGAGTTTATTTAGGGGGATATTAAATCTTAGTTACTTTACCCTGTTTAACAACCTTTATGTTTTTCTTGTTTCAATATGTTCATTGTAAAATAGACAAGAGGAAAACAATCCTATGTAGTCTCACTACTCAGGGATAACTAGCATTTTTCTAACATACATATATTTATCAAAGTGAAAGCTTTGTGAGCACACAAAGGGTGATTTGCCTCTTTCTCTTCCTTTTATCTTTTAGAGTGATTGATTTTCTATGTCTCTGTCAAAGTTACATAGCGTTTTACTGTGTAAATGGACACAATATGGGATTCTTAACCGAGGTCCGTGGATAGAATGCAGGGAGTCTAAGAACTTGGATCTAGGGGAATAGATCTTTATTTTCACCAATGTTAATCTGTAATGTAGCATTTCTTTCTATTGTAAATGTCAGCAAATCACAAAATAGCAGGGCCTAATACTTTGGCATACTTCTCAATGTCAGTAGGTTGGTCAGACATTTTGTATCTGATTTCTTCACAGTCACTGCACACACTTTGACATGTCGTCTATGCTCATCATTACTTCAAAATTATCACGAGAGCACCTGGGTTTCGGCTGAGGTAGTGATTTCAGGGTTGTGAGATTGAGCCCCACATCTGGCTTTGTGCTCAGTGTTGAGTCTGCTTGTCCCTCTTCCTCTGCTTCTACCCCCCAACCAGTTCCCCCCTCAAGTAAATCTTTGAACAAAATTGGGGTGCCTGGGTAACTCAGTGCATTAAGCGTCTGCCTTCAGTTCCGGTCATGGTCCTGGGATCAAGTCCTATGTCTGGCTTCCCGCTCAGCAGGGAGTCTACTTTTCCCTCTCTCTCTGCCCTGCCCCCCGACAATTGCACACGCTCTCTCACATACATTTTTTTAAACAAATTATCATCATTTTACATATTTAACATTATTCCTAGAAGGTATCAATAGGCTTTAGCAGACTGCCAAATTGTTCATGGTTAAAAAAGTTATTGGATATCATTTGCTTACATAGGTGTCTGTTTTAAACACTAAAAGAAAGTAACTAAAGTTCAAACTTTTGGCTACATCTTTGGTAATTTGGACATAGAATAAATCTGTGGAAGTAAAATTCTCTTATCAAATAAGTATCTTTCAAAGATTTAAGTGGACTTGTCAGATCACCTTCAGAAGTGTAGCAGATTTGTCTTTCCATAGTATATGAAAGCACCCAGTCCTTTAAAAAATAGAGTTTCTGTTCTCTGGGTTTGCTGTGGTTTGGCACTGTAAGGGGTCTCCAGTTTGGTGTCCTGTTTAAGGACCTTCTGCACACCCCACATCTGAACAGTAAAGCATCACACTCGACTGTGTTCATATCACGTTAGTTTTCCATGCAGGTCAGGCATGCCTCCGGCAGCATACTGTAGGCCAAGGCCCTGGACCAGAGTCTCCGAGACCTTGTGTGTCAGACGCTGCTGCACCGGGGGCCACAGAGTGGGTGGAGCTGGGCCTCAGTCAGCAGTCCTCTCTTGCTTTCCATGGGGAGGAGGTTAAACCGTCACTTTCAGAAACACTGCACGCACATGGCATTGGAGTCTTGGAGACACCAGAATGTGAACTTGACATTTCGCTAAAGAAGTGGGAGACTGGGCGGCGAGGGGGAGGATAATGAGAGGGGAGAGAAGTGAGCGTTCAGAATTAAACCCTTGATAGGATGGGATGGGTTCAGTACAGTGCTGCATGGGGACCTAAGTGGGAAAAGGATCCGCTGATAATTTATGGATAGAACAAGCCTGAGTTGGGACATGCATGAGTGCATACCTGGCCTAAGACAATGGCCCAGGGTAGTACGGAGACAGAACAGGTTGGTCCCTGGATTTGGATCCCACTTCTGCCACTTAGTAGCTTTGTCACTTTGGCCCTCTCTGGGCCTTGTTCGCTCTCTAGTGAGGGGAAAAAGATGTAACCCAGTGGCCTTTTTTACCCTTTCCTGCTTTTCTTTGTGGCTATCTGGTGGTGGGGCATTGGGGACTTTTGTGCCAGAGATTCTCATTCCATTGGTAGTAATTACTTGTTTGGTCAATCCTTGCTAAAGGGCCTGAATTATGCAGAACACTCCTGTTGGCAAATGATCACACACCTGATTAGAACTAACCTTAGCAAAATGTGAGGTGTGTTGGAAGGCTCTTGGTATATACCTCACAGAGCAGGAAGAAATGGCCAGAGAACTAAGCAAGGATGCTGAGTCCAGGGCCTTCAATTTTGACGAGATCTTGTCTCTTTGCAACCTCTCCCCAAGTGGGGGTTTCATTTTCTCCTTTTGCACAATTGCCCTATTATCTGAGGAAGGGCATATGTTCACATTCTCTAGCATCATGAAGCCAGGAAATGGTTCTTCCTCCACTATATCTAATTAGAAAAATCTCAGAAAGTCCCAGTCCAGTGAATGCACATGCCACATTTTATTCCTTTTTTGTTGGTCTCTTGGGCTGTCTCCAGTTAGCTTGGTGTGAGCTGTGCCCATACCTGGACTGGCTTCTGTAGTCCTAGGAATGGGTTATTCTGGCTTAAGTTCGGTCACATGTTCACCTGTGGACCATCACTCTGATGAGTGCGGCAGAATCCTATGGGAAGATGACTTTTGCCTAAAGGGACCACTTGGATACCATAGGAAGAAAAACAGTTCAAACATATTCCTGGTGTGGTGGACATTTGAAAAAACATGGCCTAGGAGTTTCATGAATGGGGCAGTAGCTATCTTGAAATGTGGGTTTATATACATCCCATTGATTAAAAAAAAAAAAAAACGCACCACTAATATACCCCACAATGAGATATCAGTTCATCCCCATTAGGATGATCATTGTCAAAACAATAGAGAAGAGTGGGGTGAGGGTGTAAAATGGTGCTGCCACTGTGCAAAGTGCTGTGTTGTTTCCCCAAAATAGAACACGGGATGTAGACTTGCCATCAGTTCCGCTTCTCGGTATGTGCACAAAGGAATCGAACCCGTATTTGTACACCAGTGTTCACAGCAGTACTGTTCACAGTAGCCTAAAGGTAGAGCAGATAAACAAATGTAGTAGATACATACAGTGGAATATCGCTCAGCCTTAGGAAGGACCTTCTGATAGAAACTACAGTGTGGATGAACCTGGAACATCCCACAAAGTGAACTGAGTCAGACACAAAGGACAGATAGTGTATGACTCTACTTCTTCGGGGTTCCTGAAGTAGTTGAGTTCCTAGAGACAAAAAGTTACCAGGGACTGGAGATGGGGCTTGTGGGGAGTGAGTTAGTGTTTAATAGGCAGAGTTACAATTTGAGGTGAAAGAGTTCTGGCAATACACAAAAGTGATAGGTGCACAAAAATGTAGATGTACTTAATTCTGTGAATTGTATATTTTAAAAAGGTCAGAATGGCAAAATTTTAGGTATAGTTTACCACAGTAAAGATTTTTAAAAAAAATACAATGTACTTCTTGCATATGTAATTTGATATCTAATTATAAGTGAAAATGTGTCCAGTGGAATAAAAATAGACCTATATGATGCCTATTATTTATTAGAAAAATATGTGAACCCATTCTTTAACTGTAGGACATTTTTCATGGTTCCTCTTCTCCTTTCCTCATATTCTGGTCTATTTCTCCCATGGATTTTTATCCTAATGTGATATTTTACACTTACAGGTCTTTTGTTGATCATATGTTATACTTCTCTGCAACAAAAACCGTGCATAAATTGAAGTTTTAAATTATTTTCTTGTGACTAAAGGGCTGGAAGTGTTCTGGATTGCTGTGGCCTTTGATTGCTAGGACAATTAAGACAATCTCAATATTACAAATTTTCATAAAATTTTCTTTAATATTGTTTATTGGAAGTGCTTCTTAATGAGATAGATGAGACATTTTAAACACCCATGTAATTTTGGATGACTCACTTATTGCTGGGATGACTCAGGGTTTTCAACACCAACTATATTCCTATTTTTTGTTTTTATAGATCTGTGATGTGAGTAAACTTATTCACATAAATAAATAGATGGAAATGAAGGAGTTATTAGAGCAGTGTGTTTCAGTTGTTTGAACTCCTCGAGTTCTATGCAAAAAATCAGACATCTGTCTTTATTTTTAGTCTTGTACTTGCTGACAGTTCCAGTCACTCCTTCATATTTGTGACAAAGAAGGAACTGGAAACCATCTAATTTGCAAAAAGATTTGTTACCTAAGTCACCAGTTACTGAATTTCTGTTTTTTTGAAAGTATACCAACAATACTTTATAAAGGTTTTAGATAAGTCCTATGTCTATCATTCTTTAACTTAGACCTGTTTACCAAAAATATTGGGGAAATTACTGTTAACTAAAGGGGCATCTGAGTGGCTCAGTCGTTTAAGCATCTGCCTTCACTTAGGTCATGATCCTAGTGTGCTGGGATCGAGTACCACATTGGGCTCCCTGCTCGGCGGGGAACCTGCTTCTCCCTCTCCCATTTTCCTTGCTTGTCTTCTCTCTCTCTCTCTCTGACAAATAAATAATCCTAAGAAAAATTAAAAATACATCTTTGCCGGGCGCCTGGGTGGCTCAGTGGGTTCAAGCCTCTGCCTTTGGCTCAGGTCATGATCTCAGGGTCCTGGGATCGAGGCCCGCATCAGGCTCTCTGCTCAGCGGGGAGCCTGCTTCCTCCTCTTACTGCCTGCCTCTCTGCCTACTTGTGATCTCTCTCTCTGTCATTAAATAAATAAAATCTTTAAAAAAAATACATCTTTGCCAAGAAAGTATCTTAAAATGCTTTTATCTTACCACTTGCTTTAAGTATGTACTGTCAAAACCTTGGGTCTATAGATTCTAACTTGCTGTGCTTACGAAAAATGTCAACCATAAAATCTAATGAAGTCAGTTCTTACTGTCAAACCAATTAGCTCAATCAGATTTGCTTTTTGTCAGAAAAAGTCTGACTTAATTTTCCCCCAACATTTTATTATGAATGTTTCCCAACAGACAGAAAAGCTGAATTATGAAGTGAACATCCATCCTACCCGCCATCTAGATTCTACGGTCAGCACTTTGTCAGTTTGCTTTACCATATGCCCATTTATCTACCCCCTTAGCCATTCATCACTTCTTCTTACTTTGACTATATGCTTCGGAGTAAGTTGCAGACGTGGATATAATTCACCTCTAAATCCTTCAGTGTGCATGTCATTAACTCGTGTTCAGTATTTGTTTACAATCTTTTGAGGTAAAATTTCTACACAGTGAAATGCACAAATCCTATGTGGGTCACTAGATGCATCCTGGCAAATGCACACACCCAGCCCCAGTTCCCATCAAAACGTAGACTATCACCATCCCCTCATAAAGGTTCCTCCTACCTCTCCTGGTTAGCTCCCTCTTCTCCCCGCCCCACCTCCCGCAGAGGCAGTCACCCGATTTCTTTTCAGCCTGTATTAGTTTTGCCTATTCTAGAACTTCAAACAAGAGTGCATGTATATATGATTGCATTTATGTAAAGCTTCTCGTGGTAATTACTCAGATTCCTCCATGTTGCATTTATCAGTTTATTTCTTTTGACCGCCGAGTCCCAGTCCAGTGAATGCACATGCCACATTTTATTTCTTTGTTGATGGTCACTGGGCTCTCCAGATTTTGGTGATTATGGATAAAGCTACTGTTGCTATTCACATACAGATCTGTCTGTTCCTCTTGGTTGGGAGACCTAGTAGTGGAATTGCTGGGTCGTAGAATAGTGTTCTGTTTAGTTGTATAAGAAATTTGAGAACTTTTTTAAAGTGACTGTACCATATACAATAATGTATGGAAGTTCTGATTGGCCACACCAAATGTTGGCAAAATGTGGAGCCAGCCTTTCTGATTTTAGCTGTCTGGTGGGTGTATAGTAGTTCCTTGTGCTCCAGTTTCCACTTCTTTGACTAATGATGTTGAGCACTTTTTCAAGTGCTTGCTGACCAGTTATATATCTTTGTGAAATACCTCTTCAATATTTTTTGCCCTTTCGAAAAATATTTTTTTCTTTTACTTTTGAGCTAAGGCCTTTATACACTTTACATACTAGCCATTTATCAGATATGGTTGGGGATATTTTCTCCCACTTTATAGCTTGCCCAATTATTTTCTCAGTGCTGTTTTGATGAACAGAAGTTTTTGACTTTGATAAGTTCAGTTTATCAGGCATTTTTTCTTCAATTTTTTAAAAGATTTTATTTGAGAGAGAACACAAATGGGGTAAGGGGAGGTGGGAGAGGGACAAGCTCTCCACTGAGGAGGGAGCCCGATGCGGGGCTCAGTCCTAGGACCCTGAGGTCATGACCTGAGCTGAAGGCAGAGGCTTAACTGAAGGAGCCACCCAGGCGCCCCAAAAGTTTTTTCTAATGATCATTGCTTTCTGTGTCCTCTGGAGGAAATCTTTGTGTCTATTCATTCCCTTACCCCATCACAGAGAATCTGTATTTCCTTAGAGAAGCTTTAGTTTTAACCTTTTTAGGTCTCTTTGCTCCATATTGAATTAATGTTCCTGTATGATATGAAGTGGGGGGCTGTCAAGGTGAATTTTTTCCCCATGTGGGTATGTGGTGGTTCCAGCACTCTGTGCTGAGGGCCTGTCCCCACTGACTTGCTCAAAGACCAGATATATTATTGGGCTTGCATTGACCATGTGGATCAGTCGTGTGGGAATTAACTTTCTAACAATATTTAATCTTTCAGTATATGAACATGGTACATGACATGTACATGTTAATATTCATTTTAAGAAATATTATAAAAGCCACTTTTTGTTTTCATGGAAATAATTTGTGGACTTTATTTGAAGCAGTCATGGCTAAAATAAGCCAAGGATCCCATTTTTATGGTGCGACATCGAAAGTAAATCAGTTGTCATCTCTCCTACTTTAATCTGTAATGTGTTATGATGTATAACAAAAATCCTATGTAAGCTTTCTCTGAATGTCTTTGCCATCATGTATGCGCTCTCATCTAAACTATTGTTTCACTTATTAGCACGCTGGTTAGCAATAAATTATTCTCTAGAGTGTGAACTTCCGGGGAGTTCTGATTAACTCAAGCTTAACCTTTAATGTTTGGTGAATAGTGTAAGAGAAAGTTAATAAGTAAGCCAGGATCTGAAGGTGGTTGGCTTTGATCTGAGAGGCGACAGGGAGCTGTTGAAGGTACTTGTTTAGTGGAGCGAACACCATGAAAAAAGTGGTGTTGAGTAAGAATGGAGCGAGTTACCTGGAAGAGACAACCTTGAGCAGAAAAACCCTTGCGCTCCTCAGTGTGGCCAGCATACCAGGAGTGTTAACATCTTTTGGGAGTGTGTTAGGATTGCAATTTCTAGGTTTGACCCAGACCCACTGAATCTGAATCTGTGTTTCAGAGAGATTCCCTCGTGATTTGTGTGCCCATTAAAGTTTGAGGAGTCCTGTTCTGGAGAAGCCTGCAGTCTCCCTGGCTTGTGAGGGGTTAAGGGCCATAGAGCAAACAGAGGAGTTGAAATGATCTTGACCAATGTCTGACTCCTTGCACGTTTGTTCTTTCTCTGTAAATTACCCAAATGGATTTTCAAAATCTATCATAAAGGCTTTCTGGATTTTGGGGTGAGAAAATTGTCTTTCAGACAGTCTTTTTAGAAATACATTCTTAGAAATGCTACTTTATAGGCTTGTTAAAACTTTAAGAACCACAAATCATTGACTTAAGTAGACTCAGCTGACTATAAAGTTAGTTATTTGAAAGAATCTAGTGGGGACATATGATCCAATGTCCTTTTCTGCTGTTCCCAGGGACTGGAATCTGGGGACGAAGTTGAGGTTTTTGTAAAAGAGCTGAAGTGTGGTTGCTAAACAAACTATAATAGCGAAGAGGGAAAAGAAAAGAGAGGACCGATCTTACTTTTTGCATGGTTATAATCATGCAATTACTAAAGGAACATCCATTAGCAACCTGTTCACCTCACACATTTGCTGTTTGTATTTTTCTGTGTTCCTTTACCAAAATTTCCATCAGTGCACAGAATTGTCACGTTGGTCTGGTCATGGTATAGATGCAACTTTGTAGTCTGCTGATGCCGTCTGGTATATTTTCCTCCTCTCCAGAAGTTCTTCCTCCTCCTCCTCTCCCTCTCATTACTGGCCTCTCAAGCTCTGATGTCTGGTTCATCTGGGGCCCTTTTGCACATCATTTCCTGTTTAAGAGTTCACAGGCATTCATCATCGCTTGGCTGAACATCACTTTGACATTTCAGCCTCCGTTCTCCTGTGGCTTGGCTCATGTAAACACACCTTGCTTACCTTCTTCCCTGTTACCTCCTCAAAATTAGGTCTCCTTTTCCTTAGGATCAGCTTGTGATATCTGTGTTCTGAAGCCAACTCAGATGTCCCATGGGCCTCAACCAGCTTTTTTCAATTACCATCAGCCTTTGTGTGATGGCTCCTGACTTCATGGTTTCACAAGTGAGGGCCTCCTGGCACTGCTCTTGTCCTACTTCCACTACTTGCCAGATGCTCAGGAATGGTGGCTGCAGTGGACCCCGAGCAATTTTGTGCTAAGTTCTGCTGGCAGAGGAGTTCATTACAGGATAGACAGGTTCTTATGAAGATGGAAAAGATCAGAGTTGAGGCACTCCCAAGCCCTGGAGCCATGGTCCCTGATTCACCTTTGCATTTTGAGTCTGTCAGGGGATGCTGTATGCGAGATTGTGGAAACTTTGAGCTTCCCTGAGTTGTTTGGCTGCTAAGAAATTTGAAAGATTAAAGAAGGTAACTGATACTTTCTTCAGAAGGAAAGGATTTTAAAATTTTGAACCAAATTAAGAAACTTGAATCATAAGATTTGTATGGGTATGGATAAAGGAAACTTGTAGGAAAAAGCATTTTTTAAAAAAGATTTTATTTATTTGACAGAAACACAGCCAGAAAGGGAACACAAGCAGGGGAGTGAGAGAGGGAGAAGCAGGCTTCCCGCCAAGCAGGGAGCCAGATGCGGGGCTCCGGGATCATGACCTGAGCCAAAGGCAGTCACTTAACCAACTGAGCCACCCAGGCGCCCCAGGAAAAAGCATTTAAGAGAGACATTGTTCAATAGATTGCCTTAGTTTGAGACTTTTCACTTCACTTTATGCTGGTTATCAGCAGTTAGTACTTCAGAGTGCCTAGTTGGTGCTCGGCAAAAGATTATGGAGAATAACATCCAGTAAAAAGGGGCAAGTTCCTGTCCAGTGTCCACTGTGAGTTTGAGAAGCAAAGAAAAGCTTTTGCTCAGTGAAATTAGCCTTTGCCTTTCAGACCTCTTCCCTCAACTGCACGTTAGCCTGGTTGAAAGTGTCCTTCTCAAGCTTTCTTTCAATACAGAGGAAAGAGGTAGAGCAGAATGGTAAATTTGGAGAGATGAGATTAGGCAGCCGTTGGAAAGGAGGCTTTTCGAGTAAAATGTTTCTCGAGGGGCTCCTGGCTGGTACAGTCAGTATAACGTGTGACCCTTGATCTTGGGGTCATGAGTTTGAGCTCCACGCTGAGTGTAAGGATTACTTTAAAAAAAAAAAAGAAAGAAAGAAAAAGAAAAAAAGAAAGTGTTTCTTGAGTAAAATGTTTGTGAACTACAGCTGGCTATAGATAGTGATCTTGCCTACCAGTTCCCCCACCGCCTCTGTTTAAGCTTGCTGTCCTGGTACGGTTCTGTTTTAACTGAAGTATCCTTAACACGGAGCATGATGTTAGCTTCAGGTGTACAGCCTAGCGACGGGACAGTTCTGTGTGTTTCTCAGTGCTCACCAGGTCAAGTGGTGCTGTCTCTCCCCATACTTTACTATAGTATGTTAACTGTTGATATTTGTTGTTGTTGTTGTTAACTATCTGATGCTTTTTGTCTCTGTAACTTACTGACTTCAAAATTGGATATTTGTCCTGGTATGATTATTAAGATTTGCCCTCTTTCTCTCTCAAAAATGCCTTGGTTTGGATGATAAATTATATGGCCACCCTACTGAAAATAGAACACTGATAAAATACTTTGTGTCAGGCGGTGTACCAGATGCTTTATGTGATCCTGAAAGGGAGCTGTGATTGCAGATAAAAAGGTGCTCAGAAAGGCTAAGCACCTTGGTGGAGATCACACAGTAGCAGACCTGGTGAGCAAAAGCGAGATCTGTCAGACTCTTAAAGCTATTTCATTTTTCCCAGCCTGCTATGTTAAGCATTTAATGGGTATGAGCTCCACCGGTTTTTAAGATCTAGTGAAGGAATCCTGCAGTGGTAGTGCACGCTTGCTTCCGGAAGGAACCATGGAATGGAGAATGTCTGGATGAGAATGGAGGTGATGCCTAGAGTGGGGACGCTGGGAGTGAAGGTCGGGTTGTACTTCGATCCTGGAGTGTCACGATGTGTGTAGCCATCAGTGTCCTTTAACAGTCCTGCTCCTCAGGCCTGGATGCCTGGATCTGTCAGCTTGGGGTGGGTGGGAAGGTTGTGGAAGTGGTATAGATAATATCATTCAAACTTTTATGTGCATACATATCAACCTGGAATCTTGTTAAAATGCAGATCGTTTCTGTAGGCCTGGGGAGGGAGACAGGGTGCACTGAGATTCTGTATCTGTAACAAGCTCCCAGTGATACTGATTCTGCTGGTCGGCCACACTTAGACTTTGGGCAGCAAGAATATAGTTAGTGATACAGGGGCATGGGGGTAGTCAGGTACACAAAACTCACTTTAGAGGTTGGGGGTGGGGACAGTTGCTTTGAGGCATAGGTGGCCTCACTCGAGTGTGGAAGGGACTATATGGATAGCTGGGTTGGGGGGGAATTGGATATTTAAATGTGGATGTTTTTAAAGGTAGCATTACATTTTTGTAATTAGTATGCACAGATTATTTTTAAAGAATACCCTTAGCTTGGGTGAAGTGTGGACATAAAGCGGCAGAAGGGAGTGTTCTGGGGTGAGGACAGCACCGGCCTGGTGCAGTGGTGAACAAGGCTTTAACAAACACAGACCCCGAGCGAGCAGAGTATGTGCAGCCAGACAGGAATAACGTGGATGGATGACACAGCAGCAAAGCTCTAAAATTAAAAAAAAAGAAAGAAAGGAAAAAACCACCTCCAAGGGGAGGAGCCTCTCCCACGGACTGGACCGGGTCCTTTCTCCCCTCTCGGCTAGGCCTGAGTGCCTGAGGACGTAGGGTCTACAGCGCAGTGGCTCTGGCTGGCTTCTCTGGCGGCTAACAGCAGTGTCCCTGCCTCTGCCCACCTGGCACCCTGTCGCAGGCGGTCCCAGCTGGGCCTGCTTCCTGTATCTGGTTACTCCTTGTGGAACACGGCAGCCAGCAAGGTGGAGGGCTTCCAGCCTGGTCTAGGTGGGAGCAGCCTGCCTGCCGAGGCTGGGACTTGGCTCTGCCTTCTTCTCTGAGTGGGGAGCCCTGTGACTATAGGTCATGATGGAAAAGGACTGATGGGGGAGAGCACATTGGCAAAGAGAAAATGGTG
>PITA01009532.1:0-77188 GCA_004023965.1 Spilogale gracilis | reverse complement strand
TTTTTTTTTTTTAAAGATTTTATTTATTTGACAGCGAGAAACACAGCGAGAGAGGGAACACAAGCAGGGGGAGTGAGAGAGGGAGAAGCAGGCTTCCTGCCGAGCAAGGAGCCCGATGTGGGACTCGATCCCGGGTCTCCGGGATCATGACCTGAGCCGAAGGCAGTTGCTTAACCAACTGAGCCACCCAGGCGTCCCCTGCCACTTTTTAAAAAGGATTTATGTTGGCCAATAAAGATAAACAGGTATTTACCTTTTAGCACAACTCCTAGAAAATCAGTAAAGGAAAAATTGGAAGAAAAGAAAAATGAAGATGTGCTTAGTATGGTACGTTTAGAACACTGAATTTGTGCCAAAGAAGGTCTCTACTATTTGTCTCTGTGTCTCCTAGCAGCTAAGACAGGGAGACACATGCACCTGGCACACAGATCATAACAGTATCAGAACATGCCTCTGTCAGTACCATAAAGAAATCAGCAATGTCGAAAGCCTTGTCTTTGGCTACGTGTCTCAAGGGAGGAACACTGTCACGGGTATCACGGGACTGGTACCATGTCTCTCATCTGGGCTTATGGTATCCTGTCAAAGTACAGTTCAGGAAAGGTACTTCCATGAAGAACAGATCAAAATGACTCAGGTGTGTCACCCTCTCATGTTCTGACTTAAAACAAGAAATTAGGGTAACTATGGTCATATCTCCTACTCTTCAGTCACATCGAGTCAAGACCTTTGTGATTTGCCATTTGTGGGTACCACGTATTGTTGTATTTTAATGTTTTCATTTAAATGTCTATATTTCAGCTCACTCAAGGTGAGATTTATTTGTGTAATCACTGTTGTTCCTCGGACCTTTTCTCTATTTTTGGTCTTGGATGTAAAGACCAGCCAGTGAAGATTTTAGGTTGTCACCATCTCCTTTGGGGTAGACGTTGATGTGTTATGACTTGCACATGTGAGCCACTCTAAACTTGAACTGGTGGGGGCGCCTGGGTGGCTCAGTTGGTTAAGCGACTGCCTTCGGCTCAGGTCATGATCCCGGAGACCCAGGGATCGAGCCCCACATCAGGCTCCCTGCTCGGCGGGAAGCCTGCTTCTCCCTTTCTCTCTCCTGCTGCTTGTGTTCCCTCTCTGACTGTGTTTCTCTCTGTCAAATAAATAAAATCTTAAAAAAAAACAAAAAAAACAAACTTGAACGGGTGGTGAGAGGCTGTCAGTACATTTTACTTCTTTTTGTAGTTTCCACCTCAGTGCAATGATCAGGAGTTTTCTGCCATTGGGGAGAAGATGTGTTTACCCATTAGAATTTTCTTAAATATCATGAAAAGAAGGGTATTTGTTTTATAAGCTTTATAGGAGAAGATCCTAGATAGTTTAAATGAATGGGTTATTGGGCAGCCTTGGAGTAGCAGTCCTAATTCTCTGACCCTTGGCATGCCACTTCCTTGGCTGTCTGCCTTAGTTTTCGTGTGTGAGTTACCTCTTTGCTTCTGTTCACATATCTGCCACCAACATCACCAAAATGTATGTTCTATTCCCTCTTGTTTCAGAGTTCAAGCATTGACTTTCTGGCAAGCCAAGGATTTGATTTTAATAAAGTTTTCCGCAATGGTAAGATTATATGTGGCTTATCCTTAGAGCTTGTAAATTTGGGTTTGGATGAGAATGGTCTTTTTGTGCCTGCCCTTTGAGACAGACTCTCAGAGTCTTGGTATAACTCACGCAGCTTTAGAATTTTTAAAAATTCTTCTATCATGCCTTTTAAAAAGCGTAGCCTTGTCTACCGTGAACTGAATGGGAAGAGTAGAGGCTACTTCATTTTGCTCTAACAAGGCCTCACGAACTCCTGATCTTACTGAATGGAGTTTATTCTCCTGCTGGTGTGAAGTCTCATGGCCCTAACAGGCCACCTGTGGGGAGCACCGCCCTGTTTGCTTCCAGTGAGATGGGTGGCAGAGTACTTTAAAAAGTAGCTGTATGCTAGCAGTGCTCTCAGGAAAAGGTCCCTTTTTCAAGCGGTGCTTGTTTTATAATTGGAGATCCTTTCTCATGGGAGGAAAAAAGTCTGTGTAGACAGCATGGTCATAACGGCTAACTGGGTGGTGTGACAGGTGGGCGGACACCCCGAGCAAAGGGACTGCATCTCATTCATTTCAGATCCCCGGCTGTGTCAGGGTAGTGACCCTAATATTCATGAGTGAGTATTCAGTGTTCAAGTCCCCACCAGAGTGCTTTTCCTTCCTTTATTTCCTGAAAAGTGTTTCGGAAAGCCTCTGGTTTCCCCACTGTTTTAAGCTCCTGCTGCTGTAAGGTCAGTAACTACTTTTAATTATTCTCCTAAATTGTATTCTTTTCCACTGTGAAGGCAGAATTACTGAGTTCAGGAGGGAGATTTTTTTTCAGCAAAAGTACTGGAACAGAGATTCAAAAAATTCTCTTCCCCTCAGCACGACCATCTTACAAGCCCTTTAGAACCCATGCCATGATGTTTTTTAATTGCCTCAGTGGTACAGCATCTTAATTTTGATCAATGTTTTTGATTTTTGGAAATACTAAAAAAAAAAAAGGAATTTTGGAGCCCAAGCTGCTTAACATGGGGAGTGAACCAGCTGGGCAACACAATTTGGGTGTTTTAAAATTTTTTTCCTTTTGGGTTATACTTGACTTTGAAAGCTATTGTAAAATACAAGTTCCAAGGGGCACCTGGGTGGCTCAGTCAGTTAAGCATCCGACTCTTTATCTCAGCTCAGACCTTGATCTTAGGGTCATGAGTTCAAGCCCCACATGGGGCCCCATGCTGGGTGTGGAGCCTACCTAATAAAATACAAATTGCAAATGTCATTAGAGCGCTGTATTGGAATAAGTGTAGAGATCTTTCGAAGGAACTACTTTAACCAGCCTCTGTGTATGTATAGTTTCCAGCCTGACGTTTTTATTTTCACAAAAGGAGAGAAACAGCTAAATTGGAGTGTGCCTCATTCTCCTTGTTTTATAGCCAGACCATGGAATATTTTAGTCACAACCAGATCAGGACTCCCAGGACCCTTACCATGACCAGACTCTCATCCCCATGCTGTTGCTGGTACTTTCTCAATCTGAACTAGACTCTCACTTCTCTTTTATCAGTTTTTTCCGCTTGACTCTGAAAATGACGGACCCTTTTCTCCTGACAGTCTTCTTGGAAGTGTCTTTCACTTCCTGGCCTGGAATGGAACTGAGCAACTCCTCTTTTGTTCCCCTGCCCCCACAGCCCTCTGGAACACGGGTGGTTTTACCTTTGTCGTTCTGACTGTCCAGCCAGGCATCTGTTGGTCTCCTTGTTCCCCCATGCTACTTGCAAGCCGCTTGGATTCCATCTGTCCAGGAGCCCCTCTTGGCAGGGATGTGGGATGTGCCACCACTTCCGGGCAGCCTTGGCTTTGGCTTTGTCTTCTGTCCACTCCTGCCTCCCTCCTCATTGTGGGTGACATCAGCATCCACAGGGACGGCCAGCAAGCGCCGTCTTGTCTGTTTCTTGACCAGGTGCACAGCAGTCTGCTTATATGTCCCCCTGTCATCTCCTTGCTCTACCCATCGTGGGCCTTATCACCACTAGCTGTGCCCACCTCCAGCATGTCTCATGCTGACAGCACTTCCTCTTGTCCTTCTCGCTTACTTCGTATCCTTACACGTGATGTTAACTTGTTTTTTCCATTGTGGAAAAAGACAGACATCACTTACCAAGTGAGCCATCTGTAAGTATTCCATTCAGTGATACTAAGGATGTTCATGTCACACAGCTGTTGGTGTTGACAATGTTGATTGCCTTTTTACCAGTTTATTCTAACAACTCCCGATAATTCTTGCACGGAACGAATGGTGTTGCTGACAGATTTTCCAATTCCGTTGTTGGGGGAGGTTCATCGGTGTCCCATGACTGGTAATGCCAGCCATAGCGATGATCCCTAGAGATCTCAGTACCTTTCTCCTGAACGTTAGGCTTCTGTCTTCCACCCTTAATTTATGTATACCCTTATCTGATTTATATATCCAGGAGATAACTTTTGATTTTCACTCCTTGGGCCCAAACTATTCTTTACCCAGTGTTCCCCACCTCTGTTAAGTGAGCCGGCCGTCTACCCAGCTGCCTACACCTAATAACCACGTGTTGTTTTGATCTTGCTGTTCCCTTTATCACTCCCTTCCAGTGTATCAGCAAGTTTTCTCTCTCCTGTCAGTCTAGTCATTCTCTTCGTCTCTGTATTCTAAGCTGGGTCGCAAAACCGTGATTCACTGCCTACTTTGTAAATAAGGTCTTACTTTAAATAAAGCCATACCTGTTCTTTTGCCCTGTGTGTGTGGCTGTTCTCACGTTGCAAGAGCAGAGTTGATTGGTCCTAACAGAGCTCCCCATGTGGCCCACAAGCCTGAAACATGGACTGTGTGTGCCAATGCGAAAACAAAAGGCTACTAACCTCTGATGGAAGCAGTTATCTCTTGCCTGGACAGTTGCTTTCAACGGACTTCCCTCCTTCAATCCTCACAGGACTCGAAATGATCTCTTAGAAATGAGAAGCAGATAATGTAATCATCTTGCCTAGGACCTTCTGATGACATTCCATTGCTCTTAAAACAAATTCTTTTTTTCTTTTTAAGATTTTATTTATTTTTGTGAGAAGGAGAATGAGAGAGAGAGTGAGAGTGTAAAAGCAGGGGGAGGAGTAGAGGGAGAAGTGGGCTCACCGCTGAGGAGGGAGCCCGATGCGGGCCTCGATCCTAGGACCCTGGGATCATCACCTGAGCCAAAGGCTGATGCATAACTGACTGAGCCACCCAGGTGCCCAGAATAAAATAAATTATTATCCTGGCCTGTAAAGGCCTGGGCAGTCTTGCACCATCCACTCCATGCCGACATTGTGCCAATTTCCTGCTCATTGTGTTCTGCACACCAGCTTCCTTGCTGCTTGGGGAGCAGTCTGCACCACCCTGTCCTCTGCGCATTTACGCTTGTTGCCTTGCCTGAAATACTCTTCCCTGGCTTCTTTCCAGGCTGATTCATTCTTTCCTTTCGGGAAGACCCGAAAGGTCTTGCTGAAAGTCTTTCCCTTCACCACAGAGCATGGTGAATCTCCTTTGTTCCCTATAGACCCCTTGTGCCCGGTACAGTGCCTGGCACAGTGGAAGTGCCAAATATGCCTTTGTTAGGAGAAGAATGAATGACGGGAGTGGATGAACAGATGTATTTTAAAATCGTTTGCTTTTTCTGTTGGTTTTTGGGTTTATGGTTACATGTGTTCAATCTTTCCTGAGTGTTTTAGACTCACCTGTTCAAGAATTTTATGTTAAAATTTTTATGTTTAGCTACCTCTGCTAATGCATTCTTTTTAAAATTACATTTAGGCATTCCATATTTAAATCAGGAAGAAGAAAGACAGTTAAGAGAGCAGTATGACGAAAAGCGTCTACAGTCCAATGGCGCAGGAACTCTGTCTTACGTATCTCCAAACACTTCCAAGTGTCCGGTGACAATTCCTGAGGACCAGAAGAAGTTTATTGACCAAGTGGTGTAAGTTCCAGAACGGAAACCAAATGTGCATTCTGTAAATGTATGCTGGGGCCGAACTGACATCTGCATTTTTTTTTAATGGTTTTATTTATTTGAGAGTGAGAGAGAGCACGAATGGTGGGGAGGCATGGAGGGAGAGGGAGAAGCTGACTCCGTGCTGAGCAAGGAGCCTGACACGGGACTCGATCCAGCACCCTGACATCATGACCCAACCCAAAGGCAGGCACCCAGCTGAGCGAGCCACCCAGGCGCCCTCTGACATCTGTGTTCTAAGCTTGAGCTGCATACACACACAGCACATGGAGGGGTGATAGGGTGAATGACAAGATTTCACTGTGTCATGCCTGATTTTGTATAATCATAGCATGTTGTAAAGTAGAATTCTGTGTACTGTACTTAGACTTCCCACGTGTCCTGGGCAAGAGACTCAGCTGGTGGGCATATGTCCTGCATGATCCAGGGGCCCCGTAAACACCGTCCAGTTTCCCTGAAGGCAGAGGAACAAAACAGGCCAATTCAGATATTGGCAACACAGCCACGTCTTTGTTGTTTTGTTTTTTGAATGAAGTTTCTGACTAGCACATAGGCCACTAGAGGAGCATGTGGTTTTCCTGAGTTTTCGGTATAACTGCTTTATAGGAAAGTAAAAATTAATTAGTGACTTAATTTTACTTGAGTATAGTTGACACAATGTTACATGAGTTTTAGGTGTGTAACAGCGATTTGACAGGTTTATACATTGTGCTGTGTTCCCAAGTGTAACCCCATCTGTCCCGTTACTTCACTATTATAACAGTGCTATTGATAGTATTCCTAATGCTCTGCTTTTTATTTGCATGACTTATTTCATTGTTTTTTTAAGTTTAAGTTCCATTAACGTATAATGTATTGTTTGCAGAAGTAGACCTTACTGATTCATCAGTCTTATATAATATCCAGTGCTCATTACATCATGTGCTCTTCTTAATACCCATCACCCAGGTACCCCATCCCCAACCCCTCTCCCCTGTGACTTACTTATTTCATAACTGGAGGCCTGTTTCTCCCTCTCCCCTTCACTCATTTTGCCCAAGCCCCTACTCCCACTCCCTTAGAAAAGTAAAAATTTAAATCACTTGTATTGATGAATCCTTGAATACTCATGAATAACAACAAAAAGACTATGCCCAAATAAAGTATTTTTTAAAAAGATTTATTTAGTTTTAAAGCGAGAAAGAAGGAGAGAGAATGAGCAGGAGGGGCAGAAGGAGAGGGAGGGAGAATCTCAAGATGACTCGGAACTGAGCAGGGAGCCCCACAAGGCAGGGCTCAGTCTCACGACCCTGAGACCACGACCTGTCTGAGACCAAGAGCTGGGTGCTTAACCAGCTGCACCCCCCAAATAAATTATTTTTATGTGTAATCACATGTAACTTTTTCAGTATAGCTAAAAATTTATAACCTGATGGGTAGAGTTACATTGTCCTCTGCTCTTATAGTGAGATTGCTTCTGAGTATGATTATTCCATTGATTTATGACTTCATCCTTAAAGATACTGACGATGATATTTTCATTCTAATTCCTCAGAGACAAAATAGAAGATTTATTACAAAGTGAAGAAAACCAGAACTTGGATTTAGAGCCATGTACTGGGTTAGTTGCGCTGAATGTTTTCCTATGTTCTTTTTTTGGAGAGGTGGATGGCTTCTGGCGTGTGCTGCATTTTGGTCTTTGAAGCACACATTCATAGTCTTGTTATTACTTGCATGTTCCCAAGATGTACGCACTAACTTTATCATTAACATAGTGAGTGAACAGTTTTGTCCTATCTTGGAGGGAAGAAAACCCTTGTTCTTTTTTGGCTTTAAGTTAAGCTCCGAGTGGCGTAGTTACTTTAGCCTCGAAGGGTGCCTAATACCTGAAGGCTTAAAGGGAAGAGTTCACTGTCAGCCGGCTTCTGTCCTTGTAATTTCTCTCTGAAGGAAAAAACATCAGTGTTCCAACGAGACAGTGGCTCAAACACCTTACTTCCCTTTTACTTTGTGACTGGCTTCACGAAAGCATTTTAATGCTTATGTCTGCTGAAGGCATTGGACAGCCACAGGAAGTGATACTGCAGTTGAACAAGAAGTTTTACCTCTTGGATAAATGTGATATAATAATACTAAAGAAGATTCCGCCCGTATTTTTTGGCATATTGCCTGTCATTTCTCATGGAGTTACTTTTAAAAATTAAATCCCAGCCAGTGCTTGATTGGCTAGGATTTTCTTTTAATGAGCCCAGATCAATACCTTCTCTTTTGCTTTTATAGGTTCCAGAGGAAACTGATTTATCAGACTTTGAGCTGGAAGTAAGTGTTTATAGTACATGTAAGAGCTCTGTGAGGGACCTGGGATTGAAAACTGAATACAGTCCTTTAGCTCTCTTTTCACTTTTGAGATTCTGCAGCTTTTGGTCATGTGACCATACCGCACTCTTGGGCTGTGCTCTGTTGTCCCCTACTTCTTTTTTTTTTTTTTTTTAATAGATTTTATTTATTTGACAGTGAGAAGCACAGTTAGAGAGGGAATGCAAGCATGGGGAGTGAGAGAGGGAGAAGCCGGCTTTCCTACTGAGCAGGGAGCCCGTTGTGGGGCTCAATCCCGGGTCTCCGGGATCATGACCTGAGCCGAAGGCAGTCACTTAACCAACTGAGCCACCCAGGTGCCCCTGTCCCCTACTTCTTAAATTCCTTATATACCTGCTGGTTTTCTTATTGTTTCTTAGCAGGTCCTTTGTAAGCCTTAAAATTTTTTTTAATTCTCACTTTGGCCTTAAGTCTGTTAAGTTCTGGATGTATAGTGTCATGTTTTTTGAAGGTATATGATGCAGATGGGGTTTTAAGATCTAGAAAATAGCTAGATGAATGCTCTTTTTTTTTTTTTTAAAGATTTTATTTATTTATTTGACAGAGACAGAGATCACAAGTAGGCAGAGAGGCAGGCAGAGAGAGAGGAGGAAGCAGGCTCTCTGCTAGCAGAGAGCCTGATGCGGGCCTCGATCCCAGGACCCTGAGATCATGACCTGAGCTGAAGAGGCTTTAACCCACTGAGCCACCCAGGTGCCCGATGAATGCTCTGTTTAAAGCAGGGGTGGTTGGACCATGGGTGGGTTTCAGGAGGTCTCTGAATTGCCTGAAATCACATCCATGATTTTTTGCATGTGTTTTTCTGGAGGTGTTCCCATTGGTTTCTCTGTATTTTCTTTCTTTTCTTTCTTTCTTTCCTTTTTTTTTGTAGAGAGAGCACGCGCGTCTCTATGTGTGTGCATGTGAGGGCATTGGTGCAGAGGGTGAGCGAGACACTCTGAAGCAGACTCCATGCTGTATGGACCCTGATGCAGGATGTGTTCTCATGACCTTGAGATCATGACCTGAGCTGACATCAGGAGTCGGATACTTAACTGACTGAGTCACCTAGGGACCCTCTGTATTTTCAGTGGATCTCTAGCCCCAAAATTGAACATCAGTGTTAAGCAGTTCGATGTTTCTACATGATGTTGGGGCTCTTGTTCTTCCATTAGAATCTATCGGTGATATGTACTTGGAATTTACTTCAAACAAGACAGGGAAAAGGCCACTGTCCTCTGAGTGGGCTCCTTTCCTGTCATGTTACCCTTGCCGTGTACGTTCTGGGGTGTTCCAGTTCCTCTCCTTGGCTGTTGCCAGCCACCATCCCAAACTACGGCAGAGTTAACTTTTCTCACAACTTCTCTATGTGTGCCCCCTAAAGTTTCCTTCATGATTTCATGTAAGAAGTAAATGTTACTGTATTCGGAAGCAAGGTTTGACTGTGTGGTAGTGAGCTGCCTGTGTTATGTGATGCAGGACATATCAGAACATGCCTGTGTCCTAAAATGTAATTTGAAATCAGAAACACCCCTGCCTTTGAGAAGCGGGCATAGGGAAGCCTTTGGAGCTGAACTATCATGGACTAAGCTTCCTATAAATCTTCGTTTTAGTAGTATTTATTTTATATTTAATGAAACTTTTAGAATTATATAGACTGGCTTTGAAAATACTTAGGGTTTTAGCTGTTGTTGTCTTCTTTCGTGACGTCCTCTTGTCTCTCTCTTCTTTAGGTATCCCAAAGGCATTCACGTTGACACTTTAGAAACTGAAAAGGTAACCCCAAGAACTCTCCAGCCCCAAACCCGTGCACTCAAATATTGAAGACGCTGAGAGTCAGGATTGACTCCTGCCTCCGCTTTCTGTGAGCTGGGTGACCTTGGGCAAGTCACTTCACCTCTGGAAGCCCCATCTTCCTCATTTCTACTCTGGGGACGAGCCTGATGGTGATGGTCTTTGCCTGTCACCCAGCTGTTTTGTGGTGATCAGTTGGGTCAGCAGACATGAACATGCTTTGTAAACTTGAAAGTATGCAAGTGTTAGTGTGCGTTCTCATTGTGGCAGTAAGCTTTAGTGCGCTGCATAAAAAAGAGGCTTCCTGTTCAGCGGGCACATGAAATTAAGTGATGTAATCTGGGGCATAAGCACAGGCATCACTGTGGCACATATTCCCAAGGTGTGCTCATGGACCCAGGATGGGCCATTGGAGGCTGATGGCCAGCTCCGTCAGCAAAATTGCAAAATTGTAGAATTCCATGGTTGCTCCTAAGCCAGATGTCTGATGAAAGAAGGGATGAAGTAAATTAAAAAATCTTCCTAGAAGGTAAATCTCAAACTCAGACAGAAGATGTGGTATGCTTAACTGATACAACATGGAAAACATGAGAAAGAAGGGACTGGTTTTCCGACAAATTACCAGGAAAGCTAGGACTCTTTTCTTATGTCCATGAAATAGAATGTGGAAATTTTATTTTAGAGCCAGCTGTTCAGAAATTCGCGGTCACGTGCAGCATAACTTCTTAGTGTTCATCATGGAAAGTGTCTTATTGTCCTGATTCATAGCAGTGACCTCATTTGGGGTGAATTAATAAGCCACGAGCAAATGCCACGCATATGCAGAGGCATAATTTCGGCTTATAACACACCAACTCAGTTTTTGGCGGGGCTTCCAGATGCTTTCAGTGGCTTAGCCCAGGAAAGGCTGTGTGCTGTCAAAACGTGTAACTTCGAATGGTAGCTGAATCTGAGTTGTTTGAGGTCAGGTTGCTTCTGGGAAGTTATCATCTGCTTTATGTCTTTCAGAAGGAGCGCTACATCGTCATCAGCAAAGTAGATGAGGAAGAGCGTAAGAGGAGGGAGCAGCAGAAACTTGCTAAGGAACAGGTGACTGAGTCATCTTCATGTCCTCTGGGTGAAAAGCGACACCTTGAGACTGATTTAGGCCTTCCGCGTGTTTGTAGATCCTCTGTTGCATTCAGCATCATGAATGGTGTCCTACCGTAGCAGAATTGAGTTGGCAGAAACACTTAGAACAGAACGAGGAAACTTAAGCTTAAAAATTTAGACCTACCCACCGAAGTGAGTCTCACCTGTGAATCAGTCTCGAAGAAATCATCTTCTTGGTCATCTTTCAGATTGTGTATCCCGGAACCGCACTTCTGTTAGCGGATACTGCTGTGTTTAGCCTCAGTCATGGTAGAATCAGTGGGATTTGGGATTAGGTGTGGGTATTAGGTATTAGGAAGGGAGAAAAGAAAGGTACTCAAGCCAGAAATTTGAGCAGCTGGGTAGACTGGTGTCAGGTGGGGTGGGCCAGAGTGATACTGGTAGGGGGACACAGGCGGAGGAGGCCAAGAGCTCCCACATGCATAAGGCAGGGCCACATCTGACTGAGTCAGGAAGGATGCAGAAAGCCATTGATGGATTAGGCAGTGTATTATATAGCAACCTATGGCCATTCTGCCCTGAACGCGCCTGATCTCGTCTGATCTTGGAAGCTCAACAGGGTCGGGCCTGGTTAGTACTTGAATGGGAGAAGGAAGAGCGGCCAGAGGTGCCAGCTGCATCGGTCCCACCCACCAAAATGACAGCACAGAGGCCAAAGGGACAAGGGTACTGCAGTGGGAGTTGTTTCTACCCCATTACCACGGAGTGCATTCTAGAGGCAGCTGAGCCCCTTTTCTGTGCCAGAGCTCTCTTCTGCAAAGGAGGGCAGGGCAGAAAGCCCCAGACCTCATCAGAACCTGGGGGGGTTGCCGTGAGAAACTCTCTTGACAGCTCCCACCCCCTCTTCCTTGGGTGTAGGTCGTGACTCAGGCCTTGGCCTGTGTGGATACGTGCAAGGTCAGAAGGGCCCTGTGGCACAGCTGTCCCCCAACATTGGAGAAGGATGTTGCCTTCTGTTTTTTTGGCCCAATAACGTTTTAGATGTCTTGGGATGTCCACAGGTAGGTTTCCTATAGGCAGGCTTGTCCTGTATGGCACAAGAGAGAAGGTGAGGTGAGGGTGAGGTGTGGCTCTCATCGGTAGGGACACTGGGACTGGGCTGGAAAACCTAACGTGTGCTGAGGAATGAGGATAAGATGGGCTGGGGTAGGTTTTGAAGGGATCTGGCATTTAAATGATAAGCAGAAGTAGAAAAATATACCCAGAGAGTTTTGTGACCAGCAGCCAAGGGAAGATAGTGTTCAAAGAGGGGAATGTCAACAGAGGAGAAGTTAAGGATAAAGAAAGAGATGTGGCTACTTGGTTTAGCCTTGAATAATTTTCCCTTTTTTAAAAATAATAATTATTATTTTTAAGTGTTTCAGTAAAAGTTTAATAACACCTTTGAGAGCTAGAATTCCAACCCAGAAGACAAAGGGAACAAGACAGAAATGTGAGACTCCAGGGAGCTGGGTTACTTAGTGGGGACCCCAGCACAGCACTCAGTCATTCCAGGGATTCGGCTCTTCATCCACCTGAGAAGAAAGATCTCTGGTTACAAGGAACGATGACCATTTTAATATAGGAATTTGGGTCAAATTAGTTATTCACCATTTGTAGCGTATTCACTGTATGTTCAAGCATGGTAGGTGCAGAAGGCGTCAGAATAAATGATTTATTTATTAAATTGAGAGAGCAAGATAGCAAGCGAGCACCGAGCAGGAGGGAGGGGCAGAGGAGAAGCGGACTCCCCACTGAGCAGGGACCCCCCCCCCCCCATGCTGGGACTTGGTCCCAGGACCGTGGGATCATGATCTGAGCCGAAGGCAGATGCTCAACCTCCCAAGCCACCTAAGTGCCCCAGAATGAATGATTCATGGCCTTCCTGTCTAAACTAGAATTAATAATCCATCTGGGAGAAAATCCTAAAAATGTCATTAAAACGTTTGGAAAGTTTTTAAAAAATATTCTTAAAAATTAAGAAGAGAAAATTTTTTTTTATTTTTTTAAATTTTTTTATTGTTACTGAAATTTTTTTTTCCAGTGTTCCAAGATTCATTCCCCATTCCCCACACCCAGTGCTCCACGCTTTAGGTGTCCCCAGTACCCACCACCAGGCTCTCCCATCCCTCCACCCCCCTCCCTCCAAGTCCCTCAGTTTATTTCTGTGTCCAAAGTCTCTGTTGTTTCGTTTCCCTCCCTAGATTACCCTAGTTCCCATTTACTTTCCTTCTCCCACTGTCCTCCAGTTTACCCCTCATGCACCGCAAGTAAGTGAAACCATGCGATACTTGACTTTCTCTTCTTGGCTTATTTCACTCAGCATAATCTAAGAAGAGAAAATTTTAATTGTGGTAAAATACACATAACAGAAAATTTACTATCCTTTTTCTAAGTGTACAGTTCTGTCTTGTTAAGTGCTTTCATCTCATTGTGTAACCACACCATTCATCCTTGTTAACTGTTCTCATCGCATTAAACACTAAGTCTCTGTCTACCCCCCAGCCCCTGCCAGCCATCCTTCTACTTTTTTTTTTTTTTTAAGATTTTATTTATTTATTTGACAGAGAGAGATCACAGATAGGCAGAGAGGCAGGCAGAGAGACAGAGGAAACAGGCTCCCCGCCAAGCAGAGAGCCTCATGCGGGCCTCGATCCCAGGACCCTAAGGTCATGACCTGAGCTGAAGACAGGCTTTAACCCACTGAGCCACCCAGGCGCCCCATCCTTCTACTTTCTGTCTCTGTGAGTCTGACTACTCTAGGTACCTCATGTAAGTGGAATCCGGCAGCATTTGTCTATTTGTTACTGGCTCATTTCCCTCAGCATAATGTCCTCCATATTCACCCGTGTTGTAGCAGATGTCAGAATTCTCTTCCTTTTTAAGCTGGATAGTAGTCCGTTGTCTGTAGAGACCACATTTTCTTCATCTGTCACGGACCCTTGGTTGCTTTTGCCTTTTGGTTCTTGTGAATAATGCTGTTATGATCATGGGTGTGCAGATATCTCTTAGAATCCTCATCAGTTCTTTTGGGTATATACCCAGAAGTGAAATTGCTGGGATGTATGGAATTCTATATTTAAGTTTCTGGGGAACTGCCGTACCATTTTCCATAGCGACTGTACCACTTTACGTTCCCACCAGCAGGGCACAAGTGTTCCGGTTTCTCCATTTCCCTGCCATCACTTGTTAGTCTTGGGAGTAAAGAGATGAGCAGTTTCATTGAGGCTGAGGCCAGAGGGCAAAGGGCTGCCAGGAGCTAGGGAGCGGAAAGAAGTCTCGAGTAATGAAGCTCTGATGAGACAAGAAGGGACAGCAGGTGCTTCCAGCCTAGCGCTGAGGATGGGATGTCAAGAAAGAGAAACTGAACTTATTCCGACATGACTGGGAGGAAAGTAGAGAAGAAACTGGGTAGGGCTGAGTCTCAGAGTGCTGTGTTCTAAATGTACAAAAATGTATTTGACCAAGAAGAGAGCCAGGAATTATGAGGATGCTTATTTGATCAGTCAGCCAGCTGCTAAATGGGCTTCCTCAGAATTTAATGCAGTATTGAATTTGGCCAGCAGGTGGCAGCTTTGAAGAGTTTGTGTTTTCAAGGCCACTTGCTGGACTTAGGAATTTCAGCAAATGATGTAAAGTGATGGGTAAACCCTAGGTACCGTTATTTTATTAGCTAATGAGTAATTTGGTACTTGCTTATTCCGCATTCTAAAACAGAAGAAAGGTGTGTACATAGGTTATTTCAGAGACAGTCCTTCGGGATGATGAAGACAGAACAGGGAAACTGAAGCTTTCTAACTCAGTGTAACACTAAAGTGTTTTGGAGGGCTATGCTTTAACCTGTTCAAATACGGAATATCTGTACATCATTAGTTTTCTTGGTTTGTTTCTCTAAATCAGGAAGAACTGAATGATGCCGTGGGATTTTCTAGAGTCATTCACGCCATTGCCAATTCGGTAAGTGAACCAGGCTTTTTCTTTTTAACTAGATTCCTGAGCGTAACAGTTAAGGTAAAATGCTTAATCATCATTGCCAATTACACATTTGGTCACGTGTAGAATGTTTACCTGGTATGGAGGGAGACCGTGGTTATAATGTACTCGCTGACATCATAATTGCCGATTGGATTTACACCATTTTCCAGAAGGTTTTCTTGTAGGGCTGCTGGGCTGACTCAGCCCGTAGAGCATGTGACTCTTGATCTTAGGGTTGCGAGTTCGAGCCCCACATTGGATGTCGAGTTTACTTAAAAATAAAAAAAAATTTAAAAAAGATTTTCTTGTGCAACACATAGGAAGATTATGCTATGACTTCCTTATATGGCTACATGAAACTAACCTTTATTATTCTCAAAACCATTAAGAAGTAGAATAAGCGAGTAAGGAGTATGGGGAGAAATAATCTGGTATCTGACTGAGGGTGTTTTCTTCCATAATTAGAAGAATCTAAAGGACAGAAATAATTGTGTTGGGTTCTTCTGCCTAACTGAAACTGAATCTTCTCGGGTGAGAGCCTTGATAATACTTGATAAGGTTTTTTTTAAGATTTTATTTATTTGACAGAGAAAGATCACAAGTAGGCAGAGAGGCAGGCAGAAAGAGGAGGAAGCAGGCTCCCTCCCAAGCAGAGAGCCCGACGTGGCTGGCCATGAAACACAGGCCTGTGGGGTGTCACCTGACCCTGAGCTCTCTTGTGGCCATCCTGACAGTTGGCTTTGTTGGCCTGGATCATGCTCCTGCCTCAGCTGCCTCCCTGTGGGCCGTCTCCTCCAGAATAATTCATAGCATGTTGTTGACCATTGGGAGTTAACGTCGCAAGGTTTACCATGAAGAAATGGTCATTTATCAGTGACCCAGACATTTAAAATTTAGAAGCCACATACCTTAAAAACACAGACCCGGGGTCTATAAAGCCAGTGAGTGCTCAGTGCTTGTAAATATTTACATCACACCACAGTCTTTTCCTGCCACTGTTAGTACTCAGTCTGTTCTCAGTAATGGTAAAGAACTTCATTTTGTACTAATTTTACACTCACAGCAGTGACAGAAATAATACAGAGTTTCCATAGATCCCTCACCTCGCTACCCTTCTGATGCCTCCTGCGACCATGTGGTGATCAGAACCAGGAGACGAAAGCTGCTGCGATGCTATGAACCAAATACTAGGCCTTATTTGAACATCATCACTTCCCTGCTGAGATCATGGTTCTTTCCAGGACCCCACGTTGCATTTACGTGTTTCTTTTCCTTAGTCTTCAGCAGTCTGGGGCGTCTTCCGTTACCTGTAGTAATCTCAGTGTTTCTTGTTTTTAAAGATTTTATAAGAGAGAGCAAGCATGAGCGGTGGGGGAGCAGAGGGAGAGGGACAAGCAGACTCTGTGCCAAAGCACAGAGCTTGATGCGGGGCTTGAGCCCACAACCCTGAGCCGAAATCAGAAGTCACCTGCTTAACCCACTGAGCCCCTCAGGCACCCTTATAATCTGAGTGTTTTTAAAGAATATTGGTTGTCACTTTGTCAAATACCTCTCAGTGTGTGTTGTCCGACCTTTTCTTGTGTTTGGATCGAGGGTACGCAGTTTTGGCACGTAGAAATGATAGCTCCTGATGTTGACCTTACTCACTTGGTCAAGGTGATGGCTGCTGGATTTGTGTTCTGTCCCATTACCATTTTCCCTTGGTGGTTAAGAAATTGAGGGAGAAAAAAAAAAAGAAATTGAGGGAGATACTTTGAGACTATGAAAATCATGTTTTTTCTGACTCTTGCCTGCTCATACAGCATCTTGGTGGATTTTGCCCACAGCCATGATTACTCTGGGGTTTTTTATGGCAAGTTTGTATTTTTCTCTTTCTTTCTATGTTTGTTCTTGGAATTCTTCTGTAAGGAAGAGCTGTTGTTTCTTTCCTGTTTGTTTATTCATTTAAAACAATATTTAGGAGCATAGACTCGGGATTTATTTTATTCTACAGATTATAGTCTAGTATTTAGTTTCTTTTGTTGCTCAAATTGTACCACCTTTGGCCATTGGAGCTTCTTTTTTTTTTTTTTTTTAAGATTTTATTTATTTGACAGAGAGAAACACAGCCAGAGAGGGAACACAAGCAGGGGGAGCGGGAGAGGGAGAAGCAGGCTTCCCGCCGAGCAGGGAGCCCGATGTGGGACTCGATCCCGGGTCTCCGGGATCATGACCTGAGCCAAAGGCAGTCGCTTAACCAACTGAGCCACCCAGGCGTCCCCATTGGAGCTTCTTTAGGCTGGCTCCTGTGTTCTTTGAACAAGCCCCCTTTCTTTTTGTTGTTTTTTTTTTGTTTTTTTTTGTTTTTGTTTGGTGGAGGGTCGGCTGGTCGGGGTGGCCGGGGAGGAGCAGAGGGAAAGGAAGAATATTAAGCACAGACTCCATGCCCAGAGTGGAGCCCAATGCAGGGCTCACCACTCTGAGATCATGATCTGAGCCGAAATCAAGAGTCAGATACTTAACCGACTGAGCCACCCAGGCGCCCCGGCCCCCATCCTTTTTTGAATACCTCCTCATTCTGTGGCATCACATGATGTTCAGATGCACGTTGTATTTTGCCTGCCTCCGTTCTAGGATCCACAAGTTCTCCAAGGAGCTCTGGTTCCTTTTCTTGGATAATGGTGTTTAGAAACCCAGATCTGGCACTAGGTCCTGCTGTGGTGTTACCATGCCGAAAGGACAGCTCGTCTGTTGGATTTGGAAGATTTTTTTCGTATAGAACTATTTATTTCTTTTTTTTTTTTTTTTTTTTTTTTTTTTTTTTTTTTTTTTTTTTTTTTTTTTTTTTAAATATTTTATTTATTTGACAGAGAGAAACACAGCCAGAGAGGGAACACAAGCAGGGGGAATGAGAGAGGGAGAAGCAGGCCTCCCGCCGAGCAGGGAGCCCGATGTGGGGCTCGATCCCGGGTCTCTGGGACCATGACCCGAGCCGAAGGCAGTCGCCCAACCAACTGAGCCACACAGGCACCCCTAGAACTATTTATTTCTAGGAGTTACGTTTAGCCCTATGAGTCAAGAAGTATCCCTCTGATGATGGACTGGGACATAGTCAGAAGCTCCACTGGGATGACCAGATGCTTTCTTTTAAAACTGGTAGACATGGCTAGCTAAATCTAAGTCGATGTTCCATTTCGATAGTTTAGTTTTTATCACAAAGAAGTGGTTTATTGAACACATATTGTACTTCAGTTGTAGAAAATAATAAATTGCATTGCAAACGGTACTTAAGAACATGCCGCATGAATTGTGACATAGATGTGAGGGGAATGAGAATTCATTCTGTTTGATAGAATTAGAAATTAATTATTTTTGCCTTTCACTATTATCATGGGTATATCTTTTAAAAGTTAAGGGAGTTGTTTTAAGGAATATGCTCCTAGAATAGATATTTGGAGCCTTTTCACAAATGACTGACAGTTCAGGGTACTTAGCCTTTTCAGTTACCTTTTTGAGCCATTCAGTAAAAATTTTACAGGCAACTGGGTGGCCCACTGGGTGGTATCTGCTTTCGGCTCAGGTCATGATCCTGGGGTGCTGGGATTGAGCCCTGCCTCGGGCTCCCTGCTTGCTGAGGAGCCTGCTTCTCCCTCTACCTCTCTGTCTCTCATGAATGAATAAATACAATCTTTTTAAAAAAATTAAAAAAAGGATTTTACTACTTCTGATTCTTGAGGGTGGCAAGATGAATAAAAAGCAGAGATGATCCATGAAATCAAAGTTATTGGAGTTTTTACTTTCCATAACAGATTTAACACTCTAAGACTAAAGAGGAATAAAGCCAACCTTAACTTCGTATTTGCATGTTTTTTTTTAATATCAAAAAGTAAGTTCAGTACAAAATCCTCATAGAATCTGAACTATACATCTTACTCTCAAGCCCCAATATGATTTTGTGCCAAGAAGTTTTCTCCTTAACCCTGACTTTCTGTAGGGAAAACTCGTTATTGGACACAATATGCTCTTGGATGTCATGCACACAGTTCATCAGTTCTACTGCCCTCTGCCTGCGGTAAGTGACCTGCCTGCGAGCCTGTGTTACGAATTCACCAAGTCTTGCCATTTGCAATGATGTGGGTGGAACTAGAGCGTATTATGCCAAGTGGAGTAAGTCAGTCAGAGAAAGACAGCTACCATAGGATTTCACTGATGTGTGGCGTTTAAGAGAAGAAAGACAAATGCATAAAGGGGAGGGGAAAGGTGAGAGAGACACAAACCAAGAAACAGGTCTTAACTCTAGAGAACACGCTAATGGGTGGGGGGTGTGAGGTTTGGGGAGGATGGGGGAAACAGGTGATGAGGATGAAGGAGCGCCCTCGGGATGAGCTCCGGGGGTTGGTGTGGAAGTGTTGAATCACTGTATTGTACACTGGACACTAATACAACACTGCATGTTAGCTGAACTTAAAATAAAAACTTGAAAAAAAAAGAAAAATCCCCAATTCCTTATTACTGAGAAAGCTTCTCTACGCGAGTGCTGTTTTCCTTGCATGCAGCACGTTCCCAGAGAGACTCTCGTGCTTGTGGGTGTGCATTTTTGAAGAGATGGACGTACAAGCTGTGGTCAGGGATCTTCGGCGTCTGCGGTTGGCAGAGCAGAGTCGGACCTTTGTTTCGACCGGACGCCAGTGGTTTGCTCAGTTAGCACTGGGCAGGGGTTCTCAGCCACTGGCGTGGTCTTCTAGTTTGTTGCTGCTAACATTAGCCATAATGGGGCCATTGAAGGTGAGGAGTTTCAGGAGTTTCAGGACAACTGACCTACAAAATTTGTGATGACATCTTGCTAGGCTGCTTCCCTTCGATTCTCCATTAACCATGGTGGTTTTTTGCTCTTGGAGCTAAGCTGGCTCAGGGCACCAAGGCACAAGCCATTTTGGCTCTTCAGGAAAAGAGATTCTCCTCTGTCTCTTCCCCTTTTGCTCCCTAACTGTGCACCTAGGCTCATCTTGCTTGCCTCCCACCACCATGTCCTCCCCTCTCCTTTATTTGTTCTGTTTTCTTTTGCAGGGTGGGGAGGAGGAGTAGAGAGAGAATCTTAAACAGGCCCCATGCCCAGTGCAGAGCCCAGTGTGAGGGCTCAGTCTCACAGCGCTGAGGTCATGACCTGAGCCAAAATGAAGAGTCAGACACGTAACCCACTGAGCCATCCAGGCGGCAGTACTTCACATTTCTTATGAGACACTATGCAATCATAGAAAGAGCTTGAGATCTGTTGCAGAGTAGGATGTGGGTTAGGAGACCTGGCTTCATCCCTTGCTTTGTGACGAAGGCAACCCAAGTTAGTATTTGAGCTTTTTTTGTGTGTTCTGCCATTGTCTGTGGGACAAAATGGTTTTCTTCCTTCTTGTTTTGGAAGAAGCAGTGAGAATAAATGAGAACACATATTTAAAATGGTAGAACTTAGGGTGCCTGGGTGGTTCAGTCGTTAAGTGTCTGCCTTAACTAGGGTCGTAATCCCAGGGTCCCCGGATCGAGCCCCGCTTTGGGCTCCCTACTCTGCGGGAAGCCTGCTTCTCCCTCTCCCTCTCTCCCTCCCCCTGCTTGTGTTCCCTCTCTTGCTGTCTTTCTCTTTCAAATGAATAAATACAATCTTTTATAATGAAAAAAAATAAAATGGTAGAACTTTTTACATGCACTGGTACCAAATTTTGTATTTTAAAGTATACTAAAGAATCCATATTTTGGAGCTGCCATTTTACAGGTGACTCTCTTCTGAGGGATCTTTTTGGTACTTCTGCGTGACCTTTTAGAAAGCACGGGTCTAGAGCTCTGCTATATGCTAGCCTTGGAAGTAGCCATAATTCTAATTTTTTCTTGCTTGTGAGGCTTTGTGATGGTATTGCGAGGTGACAATAGCCATTATGGCATTTTTGTTTGACCTCAGCACTGAAACCACTTGTTCGTGTGTTGTCTGTCAATTTAATGATAGCCATTGAAATGCTGGTAAATATTGCAAACTAGCTAAATACAGTCTGTATTTACAGGCTTGGAAAGCTAATTGGAACTGGCAGCTTGCTCCGAAGCATGAATAACGCTGAAGAGAAGCATAGTTATAGAGGGTCAGGGGTATGACTACTCAGTCTGGCGTGGCAATTATGTATGGAAATGAGTTCATTCAGAATTTGATCCATCTCATTTTGGCTTTAGACTTCCTGATCAAAATAAATTGGGAGAAATGAATTGTCTAATTCAGGCATTTGCTACGGGTGCTTCTTTAGCAGTTTTCTGAGTAGGTAAAGCATGCACTGTGCATATTGGAAAGTCTGTGTTTTTATGGCCATTTTAATTAGCATTTCAGAGATGTTCTCAGTGAAGGTATAACCTAGTTTAAAGTACGTCCATTCTGTATAAGCCATTTTATTTACCTAACTCTGCTAGCCTCATTGTTAGGATGGATTCATTCGGTAGAACTGTTACTGAGAGCTTTCTACATATAATAGAAACTTCCGCCCCTTCCTCTATTTCAGCCATAAAATGCTTGAGTGTATCTCTTTTGGTTATACAAAGGTTTTATGTCAGATCATTTGATTCCCAGTCAGGGAGGAAATTGTGACGATTTTTAGAAAGTAATTATTACCTAGAAGTAGTTCTGGCTGTTTAGCTTAAAGAGCCTGTGTGAGGTATCACAGTTGGTTTGAGAAGAGAGCTGTGGAGCTTGGAATATTTATGTATATTTTCAGTATTGTGAGTGTCTTAGTAAAAATCACAGCAGGTCATTGTCTGTTTTTCTTTTAGGACCTAAATGAGTTTAAGGAGATAACAACGTCTGTTTTCCCCAGGTAAGCTTTCTTTGAGGATTCAGTATCCTTCGTTCAAAAGAGTTCTCGTACTATGTAAGATATGGTAATAAACAGTAATAATAGTAATTATCCGATCATGATTATCCTCCAGTTAATAAAAACTGGTTAATGGCTTAACAGGCCCACCTGTGACCACTTGCTTTTATAATTGATGATTGATTTTATTGGATGAAAAACCAAAATTTGAACTGAGAGTAAAAATAGGCAGCCCCACCTTTTTCCTCACCCCACACACTTTTGTCTGAAGAATAGATGCAGTCCTCTTGCGTGGGCTTCTGTCACTCTTACACTGGACGTGCCCTGTCCTGGTCATGTGTCTACATGTGAGTGTCCAGAACTCCCTGGCTGGAGAGTTTCCCCCTCATCCCTAAGTCGGTGCCTTTACCTGATAGTGGCTCCCATAGTTGATGTTGCAGGGTACTTCTGATCTGTCGCATGTCTGGTAGGCCATGTGTCAGCCATGTGGAGCCTCCGGAGTGAGGGTCCGTGTTTGAGGACCCGTCTGAAGACGGGCAGGTGTAGCAGCACAGCATCGCTCTTACGTCTGGGCTAATGCAGCCCTGTTTCCTCTGCTGTTCACATTTTTGTCAAAGGCAAGAGTTTTCATACTAGTGTCTGTCTCCTTTTCTCTCTCTCTCTCTCTCTCTCTCTCTCTCTCTCTCTCTCTTTTTTTTTTTTCCATTATTTCAATCTCTGAACAGAATTCTAAGAGATAACAATAGCATGAAACTACCAAATGCAGATTCGGGCCTCCGGGAGTTTATTTTGTGCAAATCCGGCTAGTAGGGCCGGGGCCAGGGGGCACTAGCCTCACAGCAGTGTTTGAACCATGGAAAAACTTCCGAAGATCTTCGCCTTCCCCTTGGAATCGATGTAGCCCACAGCCTCTCAGGGTACAAGCAGTTCTAGAACTTGTGGGCAGAGTGTACCTTCCCCCATAGCCTCTTGACGAAGAGGATTGAGAGGACCAAGCCCGCCTGAAGTAGCAGCAGTCAGGGCTAAGTCACAGTGGCTCACAGGCTCAATTCTCGCATCGGCTTTTAGAACCGGAAGCTGGCTCTTCCTTTGAGTCAAATACATTTTGGACATTGTTGTGTGTTATGTTTACCTTATTAACATTTCTTTTGTTTTTAGACTCTTGGATACAAAATTGATGGCCAGCACACAACCTTTTAAGGTATTTTAAAAATTACAGCTGTCACTGATAGTCTGTGTTTTGAGTTGTTCTGAATCGCTACTAGGAGCTTGGAATTCTGGTCTAATTGAAATGTTATTTTCAAATACGTCCAAAAAAGAAAAAAAATTGGAAGAAGACTAGAGATAAATATATCAAAATACGATTAGTGGTTGTCTTTGGATGTTGGAACTACTTTTTTTCTCTCCTATACTCTTTTTGAATGTAAACGTTTTTAATATTAAAATATGTACTCTCTAGAGGGTATTATGCTAAGTGAAGTAAGTCAAGGAAAGACAATTATCTATGATTGCTCTGATATGGGGAATTTGAGAGGCAGGGTGAGGGGTCATCGGGGGGAAGGGAGGGAAAAAAGTGAAACAAGATGGGACCAGGGAGAGAGACAAACTGTAAGAGATTCTTAATTTCGGGAGACAAACTGAAGGTTGCTGGAGGGGGGGCAGATGGGAGGGACAGCATGGCTGGGTTATGGGAGTGGGGAGGGCATGTGCTGTGGTGAGCGCTGTGAATTGTGTGAGACTGATGGTTCACAGACCTGTACCCCTGAAGCAAATATTACGCTATATGTTAATAAAATAAAAAAATAAAATTTATCTTTAAAAATATTAAAACATATAATGTATTTTTTGGGGGGGGGTGGAGTGGAGCACCTGGCTGGCTCAGTCAGTAGAGCATGGGAACTCTTTATTTATTTATTTATTTATTTATTTTTATTGTTACTAAAATTTTTTTTTTCCAGTGTTTCAAGATTCATTCCCCATTCCCCACACCCAGTGCTCCACGCTTTAGGTGTCCCCAGTACCCACCACAAGGCTCTCCCATCCCCCCACCCCCCTCCCTCCAAGTCCCTCAGTTTGTTTCTGTGTTCAAAGTCTCTGTTGTTTCATTTCCCTCCCTAGATTACCCTAGTTCCCATTTGCTTTCCTTCTGCCACTGTCCTCCAGTTTGCCCCTCATGCACCACAAGTAAGTGAGACCAGAGCATGGGAACTCTTGATCTCAGGGTCATGAGTTCAGGCTCCATGTTGGGCACAGATTTTACTAAAAAAAAAAAAATATATATATATATATGTATATGTATATTTCTATGTATATACAAAATGCATTTCTGAAAAGGTTACACATGCATACAGTTCATTATTTTATATATTTTGGTTCTTATTTTCTTGATTTTATGTATTTTGGTTATATTTTCTAAGGAGCAAAACTCAGATAAAAGTGAAATCATTTGCTGTTTGTGAAGTGACTTTACATAACTGAGTGAACTGAAGGCCAGAATGGCATAGCTTTCTGGCCCAGGTCCTACAGAGACTTAACACATTTCCAGAGACCTTTCCTATGGCCATACTTGCTGGATGGTGAACCTGACTCTTGCTGTCTACCTTTCACGTTGAAGAAACCATGTCTCTTGTGTTTCTTTAAAGAACACAAGAAAGCAGTACCAGATACACCTTTTTTTTTTGGTCCTAACATTCAGTGAATCTCTCCTTTATGTTGTACTGAGATGATTAAGCTCATAATTCTCTGCTTCCTGGTTTGCAGGATATCATTAACAACACATCCCTTGCAGAATTGGAAAAGCGGTTAAAAGAGACGCCTTTCAACCCTCCTAAAGTTGGTAAGAAAAATAAGTGATCCCGATAGTGCCGCCAGTGCTTGTGATCAGGGATATCACGAAGGAAGGGGAAACTGCTCTAGACATCACCACACACAATTACAGATTTTGGTGGAGTTAACTTGTTGATGCCCTCTGTTGAATTACTGCTTTCTGAACAGAGATGGTCTCGTAATCCTATGTCCATTTTATGTTTATAGATTTGGGGTAGCCTGTTCATCGAGAAGTTTAGCAATTAAAGCTTCAGGGCTTTTATTCCTAATGCTTGGAATTCTCCCAAAACTTGGTGTGTCTTTCTTTTCTATGGTGCACTGTATAAGCAGAGACAAGGAGCTGCTGATTAATTGCCAGAGGTCAAATGAAAATACACTTTTTGTCTCAGAAAAGCCCAAGACCTGGATTTCTAGGGGAGGAAGGAGAGTCTCCAGCCCTGCCTCCCATCAGAGGCAACTTAGCTGTGGGATGGCAGCAGCAAGGGGAACCAGAAGTAAGGAGAAGGTCTCTCGGGGCAGAGATGCGTTGCCGTGTCTGGTCACGGCCCCTGTCCTGGTGTTTGGTGAACACCTCATTTTGCTGCTGACACTGTAATTAGCATTGCATTAGCTGCAGCCTGCAAATGTCTGAACATGTTGGTAATTGGACTGATGGTTCGGAAATTGACAATGGAAGGTACTAAAGCAGCCAAGATTACGGCTCTTTGCTTCCTTTTCTGGGTAATAGTCCAAAAAAGGAATTAAGAAAAGGAGTGAGGGTGAGGGAAGAAAGCCTTGACCTTTTCTAGAACAGTATGATGGAAATAATTGATTTTGGAAATGCGTGTTTCAGCTGGTGGTAGAGTAGACGATATTACTTACTTAGCTATCATGTTAAAAGACTTTTTTAAAGCTTAATGTCTAATATTTAATGGGGAGTATTAAACAGCCTTATATGCATGTAAGAATAGTTACAGTTTTTTCATTGTTAATTTCCATTCATGCTTTTGGCTTTGTTATGGTAGTTTTGATACTCATTTCTAGAATGGTTCTAGGAAATACTTATGAGTTATAGTTTTTGTTTGTTTTTTTTTAAGATTTATTTATTTATTTTAGGGAGTGAGTACGAGCGGGAGGGGCAGAGGGAGGGAAAGAGAGAATCTCAAGCAGACTTGACAGTGAGCGCAGAGCTGGAGGCAGGGCTTGATCTCCCGACCCTGAGATCCTGACCTAAGCCAAAACCAAGTACCCCTATGAGTTACAGTTTTATCCCATTCTTTCCATGTAATAATCTGGTACCAAGCGGAGAATTTACTCCAAAGCCAGTCGCTCTTCCCAGACATTGTCTTCAGTATGTGATCTGGGAATCCTGTTGTAAAATGCTCTCTCCTGTGAAGTGGCCCCATGTTCCATGCGCAGCATGACAGTAAGTTCTGATCTATTTTTGGAGTTAGTCATGCCTTCGTCTTTAGATCCCTTAGCTTGGAAACAGCAGAGGGCAGTGCTGAATTGAGCTGCTCATAATGTCTTTTGCCTCCTGGGAGGGAGGCCTGGGGTCCTGATGGGTACCGATGACAGAGCGATGACCATGTACCCGGCACTCTGTGAGAGCTTTGCTGACATTAGCTCATTTGATCCTCCTAAAAGCTTCATGAGGGAGGCTTAGTTTTCATCTCCATTCTGCCAAAGTGGAGGCCCAGAGGAGAAGTGACTTGCCCAAGATCACACAGCAGATAAATGGCGGAACGAAGATCCAGACTCAGACGGTGGGATGCACAAATCCATGCTGTCATTAGTTGTGACTGAAATACTTGTTATGACCTGATGTCCCTGGGGAAGAAGCACCTTGGGACTTCAGAAAGCGGTCCGAAGAGAGATCATCATCATAGGGCAAGTTGTGCATGATCGTAAATAGCACCCATCATTGTGCTGGGAGGAGGCCTGTGGCTGGGTTTTGGATGTCACTAAGCCGTTTCTTTAGCTAGACCCAAGCCCTCATTTTCAGTGACCCTTTTATCTCAAATTACAAGGTCTTGTGTGGAGAGAATTCAGAAGTAGATAACCTTTTCCTGCTTGTCTAGGAAGTTTCCGTGCCACATACCAATGCAATTTGGATTTGGTAGGGCAGTGTGCCTGCCCATCTTCACGATTTGTACTATCCTTGGGAAAACTCTTTTTTCTTTTTTCTCTTTAGAAAGTGCAGAAGGTTTTCCGAGTTATGACACAGCTACAGAACAGCTCCACGAGGCGGGCTATGATGCTTATATCACGGGGCTGTGCTTCATCTCCATGGCGAACCATCTAGGTACTCACCATACCTGTTTCCACCAAACACACCATGGTCTGAGGTGGATCTTGCCTGTCTTCCATTTCCCTGGGGCCCGTAACCCAGGTAGAAGTGGGAGGGCTGGAGGTCAGCATGGGAGGGGCTTGGAGTAGGGCATGGAGAGTGCACAGGACAGCCCATTGACCCAGGTAAGGGAGGGTCTCTTACCTGGTATGGTGCTTGGCCCTTATGAGTGCCCTTTACCCTTCTGAACTGTGCTGTTGATTTACATAGTTTGTTGTCTGAACTTTCAGGCTTTGTCTCCTTGACTGTATGTAATACTCTGCTTCTCTTCTTCATTAGGTTCTTTTCTTAGCCCTCCAAAAATTCACGTGTCTGCCAGATCAAAACTCATTGAACCTTTTTTTAACAAGTAAGTAATCAGGGTCCCAGTGCCCACGTTCTCTCACTGTGAAAGAGCCCAGTCCTCAGGATGTCAGGTAGGGAGGACTGGGGGCTGTGGTGCATCTTTACATAAAGTAGTTCTCATCTCAAGTGACTCAGATGTTTTTCGAAAACAGAAATTGACCTTCTGGGAAATAATTTATTAAATATATCGGCTAAGAAAGAAAGAAAAGAAAAGATTGCCAAAGGTAGTGCATTTTTTCCAAGACAAAGAACTGATGGTTTTGGCATTTAAATTACCTGCAAGGGAGACCATGTGAGTGTGTGTGTGTGTAGTTGGACACTGCTAACATACTTTACACATGAGTTTATTATTTATACTTGCGTTATCTCATTAAATACTCTTTTTAAAAAGATGTTGGCTATACAGATGGCTTTTAAGGTAATCTGTGGAAAAAGTTTTAATTGTCGTTTTATTCCAAGCTTTAATCTGAATGGATCCAACAAAGTAAAAGCTTGCTCATGTACTCATTTTTGCAAGAAGTCTGTGTGATTTAGGGAGATGTCAAAGTTCAGAGCATTTTCAAAGACTCTCAAGATGATTACTTCAAAGTGTGGTTTGTGCTTTCCTGGCACGGTTGACACGAAAGTTATAGATGTGATCCTCAAGCTGGCCACAGCTGGGCTCTGTGCCAGAGCCCTAAACCTTCTTTACCCCGGCTCTCTTAACAGTATTGGTTCTTGGAGATTCTGGGGGAGCCAAGAGGACAAGGCAGCCCACAGAGGTCATTACTGCTGGGAGAAAGAACCGTTTTAGCGTGGGCTTGGTTACATCATTTCCTTATATTATATGCAGCACTTTACAATCCTATCAGTGCTTTACTGGGTAAGAACACTGTCTCCTTTGGATGTCTATGTAAATACTAATATCATAGTGGTAGTTCTTAGGTGACATGCTGCAGAGACAGATGTTAATTCCAAACATCTGGATTCCTACAGGTTTGGAATTTGTGTAGTCTGAGTTAGTCAGTTTTATCACACTCTGGCTTCTTTTTTTTTTTTTTTTTTTTTAATCTTTGTTCTTTCCTGTGGAAGTTCGGAGCTGAAGGTGTTTGACTCTCAAAACATCTTTCGGAGAGGAACAGAAAACAAAGTAGGATATATTGAAAATACAGTTGAATTTTTAATTACATTTTTTATTTTAATTGCAGTATAGTTAACATACAGCACCCTATTAATTACAAGTGTGCAATATAGAATTCAGCAATTCTATACGTTATTCACTGTGTATCATGATAAGGATACAAAGTTGAATTTTTTCTTTTCTTTTTTTTTTTATTTTGGCGTGGAAGATTAATTCTAGAAGCTTAACAGTTGAATCCTTGCTGTCTGTTCATGTCCTTATGGGTAAACAGGTTTTCTTACCTTTCACTTTTATTTTGGGGACACTGTTCATCTTCTTAAATCTCTGGAAGGGCAGCTTTTGTCATAGACTGAGCAATGTGCAGGTGACCCTAAATTTTGTTTGGATCATGGCTGCTCCTTGCATTTTTATGTGCAGGATGTTAAGTCCATTGTTCAACAGTATTTTCAGCTGAGACATGTTTACTCATTTTTTTTTTTTTTTAAGATTTATTTGACAGAGAGAGAGCAGAAGTAGGCAGAGCGGCAGGCAGAGGGAGAGGGAGAAGCAGGCTCTCTACTGAGCAGGGAGCAGGACCCTGAGATCATGACCCGAGCCGATGGCAGCTGCTTAACTGACTGAGCCACCCCAGTGCCCCATGCTTACTCATTTTAAAAATATTTATTGTTTATTCTTTTAATTTTTAGCTAGGTTTCACATCCATTGTGGGGCTTGAACTCATGACCCTGAAATTAATAGTCGCATGTTCTTTATACTGAGCTAGCCAGGTGCCCCTCGTTTTTAAATATTTAAAGCAAAAAGCCTGCTTCTCCACTAAAATCAATTCCTTGTAAAATAAGGTGATGGATACAATTTGGATTTGATAATAGGCTGCATCTTAGTTTATCATTAATCTGGGTCACCAAATGAACAGCAATCAAAATTAGCTTTAATTAAGAAGCTTAACAAAGAAAGACTTTATGTATTAGATCAGTTTATTATTGCTAATAATGTTCAAGACAATTGAAAAGAACTGGACAGTAAACACATCATTTCATTTGGATTGGGAATATTCATTCATGCTTTTTTTTTTTCCTGAAACCTAGATGCATACCAAAAATAGTTGAAGATTCAGGAATCCTCCTGTGATATCGCCCTGAAAATTCTTGATTTTTTGCTCCATTTTTTTCTTCCATCTGTAAAGGAAGAATATTTTCTTCATCTCTGAAGGAAAAAAGTCCAGCAGGATTTGAAATGCAAAATAAGAACTATTTTTATTCTATATTGGAATAGTTTGGTCAAGTACAGTCATCCCTCCTTTTTTCTTTGAAAAATAATTGATCTCCAACATCGTATTAGTTTCAGGTGTATGACATAGGGATTTGATGTTTATATACATCATGAAATGCAGTCATCCCTTCTCTGCCCATTTAGGAAGTGGGAAAAGCACTTGTGCTTTCGACATCTCTTTGTGTGTTAATACTGACCTCATTCTTAGTTCCATGCTGGTTTGATTTAATGACATTAACCTTGATTTTGTCATTTTTTTTCAAGATTTACCCTTGTAGAGAAACATTCAGAAAGCACTATCAACATTATCTCAAGTGGTTGATTTTAGAAAAGTCTGTAAATTTCTCTGAGAGTTTGTTTGGCACCAGGCTTTTCTCAGTCTGAGCTTAACCAAAGATGCATAGTCCTAACATAAATTTGGGTGGAAATCAAACTGCCTACATATGCAAATAACTTTTTATTCCTCTCTCACCAGATTTATGTTTAGAAAGTAGACCTTGAGGGGGAAATAAACTCCACCTATTTCTGCATTGTTCTGAATTGGCATTTGGCTGTGTTAGTTATGCCTTTTGGAGAAGTTTTATCAAGAGCTATTGAGAAATTCCCTGAGACAGCAGGCATTTGAGTGATCTGCAAAGACCACGTGGAGTAGAAGGTGCTTTCTGAGCCATATTTGCCTAGATCAATGTCCTGTGAGGATTTTGCATGCTGCTGTATTGTCTCTTTCATGGCCTGGGTACCTCCTACATTTCTCCTTCCTTTGTTGGAATCAGAAGGAAAGTCCTAAGGCAGCCAAGCGACGGAAATCCGGATCAGACCTCTGCTAATGATTGGCTGTGTGCAGTGTGCCCTTCGTTTAAGTTGTAGGCTCTCTGGGCAGGAAGTGATTTACCTTCTTTTATAACCTTGGTCAGTTTTGATCAATGCATGGAAAACCAGACTTAGAGAAGATCCTTTGGTCAAATCCTTTTAGGTTGGAAAGGGCTAAAAATACACATAAAATCAGGCTTTTGCCTTATGTTTTATTAATAGTCGTCTGTATCGGCGGGATGCGTAGAACTCTTTTGTAGATAACCTTTTCTGAAGGTTTTTGGGAAGGTTATTTTCTGTTTACCAGGTTTCTTAGAAAGAGGAAGGAAGTGAGCAAGTCTCTTACTTTGGCTAATCTCTGTGAGTAAGTGAATTAAAAAGGAAGAATTGCCTGCCATAGAGAATGGTGGTCTTGGTCTTGGCACAAGTGTCCTGTATAGGAACAGGATTCCTGTAGAAATCTCAGCCTTCTTGGGGCGCCTCGGTGGCTCAGTCATTAAGTGTCTCTCTTCGGCTGAGGTCATGATCCCAGGGTTCTGGCATTGAGCCCCACATTGGGCTCCCTGCCCAGTGGAGAGCCTGCTTCTCCCTCTGCCACTCCCCCTGCTTGTGTTCCCTTTCTTGCTGTCTTTCTGTCAAATAAATGAATAGAATCTTTAAAAAAAAATGAAAATAGGAAATCTGGGTCTTCTTGTCTCTGCGCTGGAGGTGAGGAGACAAGCCATAAGAAGGAATGATACACTCTTGGACAAATTGTTTCCCTTCTATGAAATGGAGATAAAATTATTCACCTCCCATAGGAGTTATAAATAGCATATGAGATACTAGAGGACATTGCCCAGTGTTGTTTATTTCTCTTTTGGAGAGAATTTAACCTGCAGCAGGTTCAAAAAGTAGATGTGGTAGTGGAATATGTTTTGTGTTTCTAGTTTCATGATTGAGAAGAAATTTGTTGCCGTGTGGATATCAAATTGGAGCGTGTGTAAAGTGTTCACTTTTGCTTGTACCCATCTCTTAGTGTTTGCTAATGAGAAATCAGGTGCTGATGAAGTGTGTCCTCTTGGGACGTAAGGGAACAAGCTGGCCTGGGGTTTGGAGTGTTTATCAAGGTTTTGTCACTCAGATGAATACAGCAGTTTACAGAAGATTGTGTGGGGACACGTAACCATGGTCAGTACAGGGTGGAGGGATGATCATGACACCTGAAATAAAGCGCCCCGTGTTTTTTCCCTTTTCCTCCATGGAAAGCTGTCATGTGCTGGGAGCAAGCTGTTTTCCCATATGATAAAAATAATATATGCCTATGTGCTCTGTTTGATATCAGAGAAATTTTGTACTGAACGAGTATAGGAAAACAGAATACCTCCTGTCTTCCTGGCCGTTGCGGCGAAAATGGGGAGAGCAAAGCTCATGTGCTGCATTGACGAGCACCCACCATTCATGCCGAGCAGCGTGGAGTGCCAGGTCCCTAGCAAGTTGTCCTGGGGTCCATATGTGTGGAAAGGCAGACCCTGCTTGTCTCTCTAGGGTGATATTCTTCTCCTATCCTGCTGGTCCCTCCCTTATATAGAAGGTGCTGGAATAACAGGAGGACGAGGCTAATCTATTCTGATTCCCAGTGTTTGCTGTCGGCTTTTCGCATCCTGGGTGATGGGTCGAATGTGGTTTTTTTTTTTTTTTTTTTTTTTTTTTCAAATGTGTCTTTACAGACCGTTCAGGTCGGGGATAAAGTAAGCCCGATGCGGTATTACGTGATTTTTCCCACCGTGAGACTTCCAACGCCCCAGCGTAAGCGAGAGTCACAACAGTTTGTGCCATTGGTAAGGCATAGCTGGGGATGTCACAGCTGTCGGCTGAACTGGTTCCATTTGCATTTAACATTTTTAAATCTCTTGATTAGTTTCTCCAGTAGAGTTGCTTCACTCTGGGCTCTCATGTGGTAGAGGGCACTTGTGGTGCCTGGGGTCAGATAGGGGTGTAGTGAGGGTAAGATGTGAGCACGTATGTAAAACGCCTGGCACGTAGTGGCTCTCAGTCAGCCCAGGGCTGCTGCCACTGCTGTGGGGACATTTAGAGTTGAATGCTGTGAGTCTCTGACCAGATGCCAGGAGCATACCCAGGGCTCTTCTGCTTTCATAGAAGATGCCCTATAATCATACCTTATTTGTTTGTTTGTTTTTGAGATTTTACTTATCCATTTATTTTTAGGGGTGAGAAAGGAGGGGATAGAGAGAGGGGGGAGCAAGTTAAGCAGGCTCCATGCCCAGCATAGAGCCTGACCTGGCTTGATCTCATGACCCTGAGATTATGAGCTGAGCCAAAATCAAGAGTCAGACAAGTAACCAGCTGAGCCATCCAGGCGCCCCTGAAACATTTTTAAGTCTATTCGGTGGCACTACTGATGCTCACAGTATTGTGCCAGCATCATCGTTCTCTGTTCTCAGAACCTCTTGCTCACTCCAAGCAGTAACTCCTTGCTCCTGTCTCCCCTCAGCTCCTGGGAACTTCTGATCTACCTTTTCATCTCTCTGTTTGTCCTTCTGTGAGCTGTTCCTTTTTGAGCAACTCACTGCTTCCGTGAGAACCAGTGATACTTTGCAAATACCCAGAGCATTTTCTTTTCTGTTTGTTCGCCACTGGAGGTTTAGATCACTTGTTCGGCACATAAGCCTTGTGGTGTGTGGATGTGAAGCCCTCCCAGGACCTCAGCCGTGGTTTGCTTGTTTGCAGGGCTGCAAAAGCATGATGGGTGGAGCAGAGGCCTGGGGCTGGGCCATTATTTCCCTCAGGTGGGACCTTCATCCTTTCTGAAGCTGGGCAGCCACATCTGTGAAAGGAAGATCGTAAACAGCCTCTTGGGAGGCTTGACCTCAGGCTGCAGAGAAGCATGGATAAGGCAGCTCAGCGGGGGATGTGGCATGCCATGGAACAGAGATGATGCCTGTGGCTTTCCCTCTGGTGAACTACCAAGAAAGGAATGGGATTCTCATCTTTTCCTGGTATTGGGAGCAGTGGTAGAGAACAAAGCAGACTGTGTATACTTAGCTGGGTTTTCTTGGGTAGCAGTCTCTGTGTCGCAAGCGGGAAAGGAGGTCCAAGTGCAGGATGCTACTAAAATCCTTTCTATAGAGAAACAGCAGCCTGGAATCCCCTTAAGAAAACTCTGCCTACCTGTCTTTGTATCTTAATGAAAAAGGTCTTGCTGCGAGGTTGGTTTGTGAATGGGAAGAAGAGACTCTTCTGCCCGTGTGCGGGTCACAGTCATGTGTCTTGAGCCTTAGATGCTGGTAAAGCAGTGAAGGGAAGGGCACACTGTCCTCCACTCATCTGCCACCTGGAGCAGCTGTGCTGCGTGTGTGCCCCTGACCACAGGATGATCCCAGAACCCAGAGCTCAGGGAGGCAGGATGGAGGCAGACAGTAGTGGTGGTGGTGGGACCTTCCGTGGCCCACTGGTAGTGCTGTCCTTTAATTTGATATTTGCATTTGCCGTCCTTGAATGAAGGGGTAATGTCCCCTGCCCCTTCGCTTCTGCCCCCCATGGAGTTGGCACCAGGGTAGGGAATATCGTCTACCACTCATTCTGAACTGGTTAGAAATAGACTGTGGTGCTCTTGTGGACATTACTTTTCAATCACAGAGAGCCAAGGAGTACACCTTTTTAAAAAAAAGTAGAGTCCATTTTCAACCTTCTCAAGATTGTGCAAATCTTAGGAGTCCAGCGCCATGAGGAGTAAAAATCATAGCATCGTGAATGCTTAGAGCAGCCTTCCAGATTCCAGAAGGTTTCTCCTTGGTGTGCAGAATGTATTTTCCTTCCAGTGCACAAGATGCATTTCATCCTCACATACTTTATCCAGAGCGCTTTATTTTAGCCCGAGTCCTGTTCGCTTCACTTTTGGTTCCCCAAGTTACTAGGATAGAAGGACTGTCCAAGAATTGACATGGTTTGGTTACCCTGAAAGTACTGTAATACACTGGTTTTCAGAAAGGCAAAAGACAGTTGAGTCCAGGGCCCAGTGAATGATTCTCAGGCCTTTAATCTGACTTCTTAAGACTAGGGACCTGTGCTTATTCTCATGACTTTTTCAGGTAGAGGGTGCTGGCATCAGGTATTGCTCGTGTGATTTCTACCGTGCATTTTTGATTGCCCGACATGTTATCAGGCGGGCTGCGTCTGTGGATTTTTCAGAAGGCTTCTTTTAAAAGAAATCTTCAAGGGCATAGACCATGGACATCTCCTTTCGGCTTTGTAGCCCTGGGGGCACTCTGGGGCCACTATACCTGCTGAGCCCTTCCAGCCACATACTGGCTCTGCTTACTTTAATGCAGATTTCCCCTATCTTCCTGCCTTGTTTATCATGATGATGAACAAATAATTTGCAGAAGTAAAAAAAAAAAAAGCAGTTAACCCTAGATATTTGTTTAAAGAGCTCGCCTCCTATTACATTAGTTTTCCTGTAGCTGCTGTAACAAATGGCTTCACCGACAGGACTTTGTTTCTTCACCGTTCTGGAGGCCAGAGGTTTGAAATCAGGGTGTCGGCACGGCTGCGCCCCCTCCAGAGGCTCCGGGGAGAGTGCGCTCCCTGCCTGATGTAGCTCCTGGTGACTGCTGGCAGCCCGTGACTTGCGGCCACCTCTCTGCACGCTCTGCCTCCGTGGTCGCATTGTGGCCTCCGCCATGGGTGTGTGTGTCCTCCCTCGGCCTCTCTCTCATAAGGACACTTGGGCTGACATTTAGGGCCTTCTTGGGTGGTTCAGGATAATGTTCTCAAGAGCCTTAACTTAGTTGATTACATCTGCTCAGACCCTTTTACCGAGTGAGGCAGCACTCACAGGTTCCGGGGATTAGAATGTGCGTGTGATTTTGAAAACCACCGTTCAGCCCACTCTAGGCTGTAGTAGTAAAGTCTGCATTCTTAAGTATTCCTCACCTTGCTTTGGCTCTGGCGAGGAACAACCAGACAACAGTTATTGCCAAGACTACTTAACATTTCATTCATACGATCTAAGGATCACCAGCTAGGTGACCCCGAAGCTCTGGCCCTAGCCATAGGCCAAAAGCTTCCCTCCTGAGCACCTTCCACTCTTCAGGGAGTTACCTACATCTTTTCCTGGAATTTACTGTACTTGCTGCCAGCAGCCCTTAGAGGTAAATAATAGTGTCCCCATTTACAGATCTTATTTTTAAGTAATCTCTATACCTAACGTGGGGCTCAGACTCCTGACCCCAAGAGGAAGAGTCATGCGCTCTACTGAGCAGGTGCCCCAATAATGTCCTCACTTATTTATTTGTTTGTTTGTTTGTTTGTTTATTTATTTATTTAACAGAGAGAAAAACAGAAACAGAGGAAACACAAGCAGAGGGAGTGGGAGAGGAAGAGGGAGAAGCAGGCTTCCTACCTAGCGGGAAGCTGATGCAGGGCTCCATTCCAGGTCCCTGGTATCATGACCTGAGCCCAGGGCAACCGCTTAATGAACTAAGCCACCCAGGCGCCCCCTCCTGTCCCCATTGTAAAGCTAAGGCTGCCTGCCCAGGGTCTCAGCAATGGCAGTCAGGCATAACCCAGGTTTGTCCTCAACTGTGAATGGGTGTTCCTTCCCCGCCCCCTCGCGCCCCTCCCCCCTCCCCCGCAGCACACAGTTTCTAAAGAGACAGTTCTGTGGTAGGTTGCACACTTTCTGAAGAGACAATGCCGGTATCTTTGGAAGATTTCCTTTTCTCTTGGTGTTTGATCTGAGCTATTGGTCATAAAAGATGTTGATTCTAACCCCGGGATTGTGTGGGGCAGGTTTCTCCTGACACTTTATACTCTGCTGTTTCACAGGCCATGAAGACATTGCCTTTGTATAATGCTTAGTTTAACATTTTTATTTGTTGTTATTTGATATGGTTCATTTGATGGGGATGGTGCAGATGAGCTGCTGGTTTTCTTTATTCTCCCTGCCCTTCTCCTACCCTTGTTTCTAGTGTTGTATCTATTTAAGAAAGGCCATGGGTTGGCTTCAGGACAGATGTCAGGTAATTCTCTATTTGTCAAAACATCAAGCGACTGCATTGAAAACCGTGTGCCCCCCGCCCGAGTGACATTAAAATAACCAATGCCACAGTAAGTTCCCTCCAGCCAGTGGTTGGCCTCGTATTTTATACAAGCACTTTAGTGAGCAAAATACACGAGCTTGTTTTGTGAGAGATGTCTGCATGCTTCCTGCTCTGGGTGATAAAATTAGTTTTTTATAGCACATAAATATGTGTAATGATGAGCGCTTGCATACAAGGTTCTTATGAAGTGCATTTACTCCTGTGCCCTGAAGGAAATACCAAGACCATTTGCAAGTACAGTACGGCTGGCAGTCAGTCGTTAAAGGTTTCAATTTTCCTTTGGAAGGCTTGGGACTTGGGGTGAGCCTCGAATTAATTCACTGCTCAAATTGTGTTGAGATGAGATTTTACTCCACGTCTCTGTATCCCAGTCTTCGGTGGTGTGAGAGGAATGCAGTTTTATTTGGGAATCTCTCTCTCTTTTTTTTTCTTGAGATAAAGCTTTTTAGGAACAGAAGTGTCATCTGGAAGAAAGCAGATGAACAAATGCAAATTTTTGCTCCTCGAATGAAATAGTGCATTTCTAGGAGGAAGAATGAAGAGTCTGGTGGCTTTAGGTTTTTCTTTTGGCCAGGGAAAGAGACCAGATAAGTACTGGTGTTCTTTATGCAGACTTGCATAAACGGAGGTCCTTCCATATCATTCAGGACTGGCTGTATGTGTCCAGATCTGACATGACCTAAGATACGCTTTTGTATTCAGGCACCTCTAGATCTCTCTCAACCAGGGATGTACTGATTCCCTGGTTTTCCTGAGGGCGATCACAGTGGGTGGGCCAGGTATGCCTGGGAAGCCTGATGCCCAGGCACCACAGGGTAGCAGCTCCTTCATTTCAAACATGGGAAGACTGTCCTTTTCATCTCTGACAGCTAGGCTTTGCTTGCTGCCTCTCATTCCTGTTGCTTGAAATTTCATCCTACCCAAAGCTCTGGCTCTCACAGCTGCCTCATGTCTTATGTTTGGGCTCTGCTATAATTTAATCAGCCCTTAGAGCATTTCCCCTGCCCATAGTGTTTCTGGAAGCTTATATCTGAAGCTCTTGCTTCACTTATACCCACTAGGGGCTTGGATAGTGATTGAGGACTGAGTTGTCCCTGGATGCTCTTGCTGGGACTCCAGCTTCACCATTTCACATCGAGGCTTTGGAGACAGCTCAGGTTAAAAGCCAAATGTGAGAGGTGCACCCCGCAGAAGGTGGGGAGCGGGGATTAGCGTAGAGCTAGTAATGAGAAGCTTTGGGTCTGCATCCTGGCTCTGCTCCCTTACTGGCCAGAGGTAAGCCATTGAACTTGGAAAAACCTGCTTTTTCATTCCTGGTATCATGAGTCCAGTACTTACCTACTTGTCCTGCAGACACCAGAGGCTTAAATAAGCTGAACATATAATGGTAAATATTGTTATTTTAATCAGGAACTTCATATTTTATATATACATACATATATACATTTTTTTCTGATTGAAACACAAAATATCCACTCGTAATTCCACCAGCCCACCCCCCACAAAATTCTTTCATTTTAATGAATGTCCTAGAAGTGTGTTTTCTGTGTCTATTTCATTTGTAATTAAGATCAGTATAACTCATTTACTGATTGTGATTATACTGGTTCTATAATTTTGTAACTTAAAAAAAAATACAATAATGAATTTTCAAAAGATGCTAAAATTACTGGCCAGCACCATGTGGCTGATGTTTAGTGGTATGTCGGGTGGCTATAGCGTGGTCTACTTAAAACTTAAGCTTTCTGGATGGAACTCTCGTCAGTGAACACTTTTTTGCACTGCAATGGGCATGACCATTTTTTTGTTAGTTGCTTTTTTTTTTTTTTTTTTTTTTTTTTTTTTTTTTTTTTTTTTTTTTTTTTTTTTTTTTTTTTTTTTTTTTTTTTTTTTTTTTTTTTTTTTTTTTTTTTTAAAGATTTTATTTATTTATTTGACAGAGAGAAACACAGCCAGAGAGGGAACACCAGCAGGAGGAGCGAGAGAGGGAGAAGCAGGCTTCCCGCGGAGCAGGAAGCCCGATGCGGGACTCGATCCCGGGTCTCCGGGACCATGACCTGAGCCGAAGGCAGTCGCTCAACCAACCGAGCCACCCAGGCGCCCCTTGTTAGTTGCTTTTTAAAAGTGGCCATTGACACACCACTCTAATTTGCTTTCTTTCTCTGCCTTCAGACATAGCACCAGAAGGCACGCTGCCGTGGGAGCAGAATTAAATATTTTCTTTCAATACCAAGTAGAATCAGTGATTATATACACAGATGTGGTAAGGCAGAATTCTGAAAAACTGTAAGGATCTTTTCAGTTCCCAGAGATTTGAGGCTCTTATGAATAGTGTTCTGGAATCAACTTTGGGACTTACTGTGTGCGTTTTTTTTTTTTTTTTTCCCCCGTGTGTGTGTGTGTGTGTATGTGTGCGCGCGCGCGCGCGCGCGCGCGTTTTTTAATATCACTTTTGCTTTCTTTTTTTTCTTTTTTTTTTTGACTTAGCTGCATAAAATGGGTTAACACTGACATCCTTGTGCAATCCCTTTTTCTTCACTGGACAACTGGGGAATGGTTCAGATAAGCCATAGTCCAAGGCAAGCTGTTGTGGCATCAAAGAATGACCTTTGGTCTTAGTTTAGTTCTTAGAGCAGCTTCGTGTGCTTTGTGGTTGCCAGAATCAGTGTCTGAAACTTGTTGGTAAGGTCAGAGAGTTTTGATAAGGTGAGAGGTGTTTTATTCAGTGCGTCATGTGTGTTACTCATGCGAGTGTTTGCTGGTCTCCAGTGCTGCGTTAGTGCTAAAATTTAAAGTGTGATGCGAGAGGTGATCATTTGTAGCCATTTCACAGAGCCAGGTTGCACTTTTGCAATGAGTTGCACTAAGAGAATGGTATAAGTAATCTTTTTTCTCTGTCTTAAAAATGAGAACAAGAGTTGTCAGCAGTGATTTCCCCCAGTTTATCTCTTGCAGAGAAGCTAGTTGCTTGCCATAGTTGAGCTCCTGGTTCAGGGAGCGGTAGAAGACTTCAGTTATTGCTTCCTGGATTTTGAGGTAGTCCTTGGTGTTTGGATAGTTGTGTTTTTCTAAGCCAGACTCATTTAATGTAAACAAATCATTAAGACTAATGCTTTGGGGGAAGTTGGCACAATGTCTTGGTCATTATGATGCCGGTTGACTAATGAATCATTCTTAACGGTAGCACAGCATTGAACATACTCTTTTCACATTCTGTTAACTCCATGATTCTCAGTGCCCAGGGTTTCTTGAGTCAGTAGGTCTCAGGTAGGGCCGAGGAATCTGCATTTCTAACAGGTTCCCGGGTGGTACTGATGTTGTTGATCTGGACCTTTTGATAAGGACTCAAGAGTCTGGGACCCAAAGAAGTTTTATATCTGGAAAATGGAATTCTTAGGTGGCCAGCAAGCCTTCTCACACAGTCTAGGCCATGGTGTCATGCTGGCCAGGTCTGAAAAGGACATTGGCGGATGGCTTTCTATGATTGCCATGCCGCACGTGGGAGACCCCTTAGAGATAAGTGCGCTGTGCAGAGCTTACGCTCGGTAGCTCACCCATCCAAGAGGCTGACCTCTCGTTCCCTATTCTGATGAGCAAAATAGCTTACTGTGCTTTACTGTTGGATCTTTCCAGACATGTTAATGGGGACTAATAGCATCATCAGTCATAAAATTGTAGAAACTAAAAACCCGATTGATGCCCAAAAGGGTAAACTTTGTTGCACGGCATCTAGAATGTAAACTTAAATTTACAGTTTCTTAGGAGAGAATCCTGGTGTAAAATTGGTGATTGTATCTGATAATAAAAATTTAGATCTTAATCTTCGACAGAGTTTGTGTCAACCCTTTTAGTGAATAAGTACTGAAATAATACTTCCTGAGGAAGGCTTTGGGGGAATGTGGCAAGACGCCCGCCCTGTCACGTCTTCATTACAGCCATCTTGAATCTTTACTGAAATAGGAATTTTGTGCAAGCGTTGGTCCGAGTGTCTCTGATATCTGCAGACAGAGATGTCTGCACTGCTCTCAGGGACGGAGCACCCTTGTGTGTGTTAACCAGTGTTGCTGCTTGCCCGGTGCATTCCCTTCTGTGTGAGGGACACTGTCGCCCAGATGATCCCTATGTTAAGTCTCCTATGACTTTGCCTCAGGGCGGTGTCGGCCTTTGGCAGCCAGTTTGTAGGAGGCATGCATAGAACGAGATGTTGTAATTTCACTTCAGAAGGGCAGGGATGTGCCCAGAGCTGCAGCTTGCAGACAGCCTGGCCCCGGGGGTGAGAGGCCACTGGGGCGTTGACTTTGGTTCCATTCCAGCGACGCTCAGCTACAGTTTTGGGGTCAGTTTCCAATGGCAGGGCTTTCTGCAGAGGTGCAGGCTGCCGAGTCACACACAGAGTTGGTCTGCGTGTTCCTCTGGGGCTTGGGGCTATTCATTTCTCTCTAAAGCCCAGACATGGAGCCATTGGGGAAGGGTGAGAAGTGCTATTAATAATTTATTTGAAAGGGGTTTCTATTTAGTGAAAGTGTTACGCAAACAAACAAGATAGTGTGGAATGAACTAACTTAAAAAAAAAAAAACCTATTGAGTCTTTTAGCTAAGAACAGATTTTTATTTATTTTAGTCAGGGATGAAATTCAGATGAAATCTTAGAGAACAAATTGTCTGTCTGTTGGGTGACAAAGGACACCCCTGAAAAAAAAGTTTTGAGACACTTAATGTGGGGAGATCAGTTGGGGAGTTCTCCTTTTGAAAGTGTAATTTTGTTGCCTTCAGAGGACAACAGGCTCTTCTTAGTTTGTTAGTGAGATCCTATGATTTTAGAAATAAAATAGAATTTTAAAAAAGATTTTATTTATTTGACAGAGAGAGAGATCCCAAGTAGGCAGAGAGGCAGTCAGAGAGAGAGGAGGAAGCAGGTTCCCTGCTGAGCAGAGAGCCTGATGTGGGCCTCCATCCCAGGACCCTAAGATCATGACCTGAGCCAAAGGCAGAGGCTTCTGTTTTAGAAATAAAATAGTATTTTAAAAGAGAAATCAAGCAATTGCAGACTTAGACTTGATTTTACCTTATACTCCTCTCCCTGCAACGGGTAAGATAGTGCACAGGACACAAGATTGATTTAACTGGCATGTTTAGTTGTGTATCTCTAAGAGTGTCTGTGTTTCCCTTGGGCCTCTCAGTTCTGGTGGCCTTTCTTCTTTCTTTCTATTTTTTTAAAGATTTAATATATTTATTTGAGAGAGAGATTGGGAGAGAGGGAGCGAGCAAGCATGAGCAGGGAGAGAGCAGAAGCAGAGAGAGAATTTCAAGCTCAACTTCAGGCTCGATCTCACTTCCCTGACATCACTCATAACCTGAGCTGAAACCAAAAGTTGGTTTCAAGTGAGCCACCCACGTGCCCCCATTTTCTTCCTTTTATTGAGTTTAAAAAATAATATTAGAAGGAATTTTATTTTTTTAAAGATTTAGATGTTGATTTGACAGAGAGAAACACAGCTAGAGAGGGAATACAAACAGGGGGAGTGAGAGAGGGAGAAGCAAGCTTCCCGCAGAGCAGGAAGCCCGATGTGGGGCTCGATCCCGGGTCCCCAGCATCATGACCTGAGCCAAAGGCAGATGCTTAACAACTGAACCACCCAGGTGCCCCTAAAAAATAATATTAAAAGGAATTTTAAAAAACAAAGCTCAGTTTCCCAAAATCTTTGGCTTTTTTTTTTTTAAGTGGGGGTTGAGGGGTATTTTTATTTCTTAGTTTAATGAGAAATATTTTACAAAGCTGTAATAGTATAAAACTTGGGACTTTAAAATAAGTTTTTATTTAAATTCCAGTTAACATATAATATAATATTAGTTTCTGGTGTACAGTATAGTGATTCACCTCCTTCATGTTTTACTTGGTTCTCATCACAAGTAAGCTCCTTAATCCCGATTACCTGTTTCCTCCATCCCACCCCCCCGCCCTGACACCTGTGACCATCAGTGTGTTCTCTAGTGTTGAGTCTGTTTCTTGGTTTGTGTTTCTCTCTCATTTTCCTTTGATCACTTGTTTTGTTTCTTAAATTCCACATATAAGTTAAATCATATGGGATTTGTTTTTGGCTTATTTCGCTTGGCTTAATACACTCTAGTTCCATCCATATCGTTGCAAATGGCAAGATTTCATTCTTTTTTATGGCTGAGTAATACTCCATTGTGCGTATGTATGTGTGTGTGTATACACACTTACATATGTATGTATATGTACACACACACCAAATCTTCTTTATCCACTCATCTGTTGATGGACATTTGGGCTCTTCCCATAATTTGGAAATTGTAGCTATTGTAGATAATGCTCCTGTAAACATTGGGATGCATGTATCTCTTCGAATTAGTGTTTTTATATTTTTTGGGTAAAATACCTAGTAGTGCAATTGCTGGATCATAGGGCACTTCTGTTTTTAACTTTTTTTTTTTTAAAGATTTTATTTATTTGACAGAGAGAAACAGAGCCAGAGAGGGAACACAAGTAGGGGGAGTGAGAGAGGGAGAAGCAGGCTTCCCGCCGAGCAGGGAGCCCGATGTGGGACTCCATCCCGGGTCTCCGGGATCATGACCTGAGCCAAAGGCAGTCGCTTAACCAACTGAGCCACCCAGGCGCCCCTGTTTTTAACTTTTTGAGGAACCTCCATACTGTTTTCCAGAGTGGCTGTACCGGTTTGCATTCCGCCAATGGAGCCAGAGAGTATTATGCCAAGTGCAGCCGTAAGAGAAAGACAAATACCCTATGATTTCACCCATATGTGAAGTTTAAGAAACAAACAAATGAGCTTAGGGGAGAAAAAGAGAGAGGCAAACTTTTTTAAAGATTTTATTTATTTCTTTGACAGAGTGATCACAGGTAGGCAGGGAGGCAGGCAGAGTAGAGAGCCTGATGTGGGGCTCGATCCCAGGACCCTGAGATCACGACCTGAGCCAAAGGCAGAGGCTTAACCCTCAGAGTCACCCAAGTGCCTCTAAGAAACACACTCTTAACTCTAGAGAACAAACTGATGTTCACCAGAGTAGGAGTGGGCAGAGGCGGCAGGTGGGTGAAACGGGTGATGGGGATTACGGGGTGCACTTGTGATGAGCACTGGGTGATGTATGAAAGTGTTGAACCATTATATTATACACCTGAAACCAATATAACACTGTATGTTAACTGGAATTTTAAAAAAAAAAATTTTTTTTTTAAAGATTTTATTTATTTGACAGAGAGAAACACAGCCAGAGAGGGAACACAAGCAGGGGGAGTGAGAGAGGGAGAAGCAGGCTTCCTGCCGAGCAGGGAGCCCGATGTGGGACTCGATCCCGGGTCTCCGGGATCATGACCTGAGCCGAAGGCAGTCGTCCAACCAACTGAGCCACCCAGGCGCCCTAAAAAAAAAACTTTTTAAGAAAGGTTCCAATGTCACTTACAGAAGTAGAAAAAAAATCCTAAAAATTATTGAAGTTTTCATAGTTACTTGGATTATTTAATGCTCTTTTGAAATGATGAACTGTAATTTACTGACCCCCCCATCTTACTGAATCTTAAGGTCAATTTTGATTTTGGGGGTACTTGACAGTATAGCAATGAACATGTCGAATTCAGCTTTTATTCCTCTGTTGAACTTAGGTAAAAAATTCAAATTATTTTTATGATGCTTGATATGTTCCATTAACTTTTAAATTAACATTTTTTTTATTTATTTGGTTTTTAGAATTTGGGGACTGTCTCTAAATTTACTAAATGGAAAATTGAGAATTTTATAAAGCATAACAACAGTGAGCCTTCTCACCCAGAAATAACCTCCTAGGTTCTGGTTGGCAGTAGTAGTCACAGCTGTCCTTACTGAGAGACTCACTGTGCCAGGAGCTCTGTATGTCTGAATGTCTTCGGGCGTCACCAGTATTCATGATCAAATTGGGTAGAATGGATCCCAGAACCAGAATAGTATGCTTGAGCCTAAATTAGTAAACTAAAAATAAAATTGGTTTCTTAGCCATAGGATTTGGTTTATTAAATTGTAGGCCAGGCAACGAGTTCTTAAGCCGCAGAGTACCATGACTTTTTTTTCTGGCATTAACCAGGCAGTGTTATTGACGCTGATGATTCCCTTTGTAAACTAGATCATGCCCTGCTTGGCTTTTGAATGCCTGGTAAGAGTGTGCCTTAATTGTGGGTCAGTGAAGCCAAACTAATTGCTCGTTGGGCTCTTGGATTGCTGTTTTAATTTGCTGTCTAATGCAAACTGTACAAGAAGTGCACTGTGCATTGTCATCTGAGTAAAACTTATTAAAATCTTCTTGCAGACAACAGAATAATGCCTGATATTTTTTCCATAATCTTGCAACTTAAAAAAAAAAACATTGAACGGCATTACACAGAATTGTAATTGACAAGTCCTCCTTTTTAAGAGCCTTTGTATCCTTTGGAAGGTACACATAAAATGACTGCTGTATGTTTTCTATCAGTGTAATAACTTTCTTTACCACGCATTGTTTTGCTTTGTGCTTTTAATATGCTTTAGGCGACAGTAATAGCATGAGCTTCTGAGATGGTCACTTATTTCAGACTATGTAGATCACCCAATAGGATTGGTATTTATCCAGTGACGTTGCACTTTAGCAAAAAAAAAAAAAAGATATCTTTACTGTCATTCTCAGCTCACAAAACACCAATCATAGGGGTTCCCTTTTTAATTTGTGGGAACACTTCAGAAGTTAGTAAGATGGTTAGCATTTTGTAACGTTTGTTTTCTCTCAGTCTCCCTTGACTAATGAGCAGACCTGCAGAGGACTTTCTTTTGACTGTGATTACTAATTTCCCTTATTTAGCTAATACTTATTGAGTACCTGTTGGGTGCCAGGAGCTTTTGTAGGTTTTGGGGATACCAAAGATTGGGTATTTTTTCTATTTATAATATTTAGTCCTCGAGAAAAAATCTTTGAGGTGAATCATAAGAGCTTTTTAAAATGATTTCAGAGGGGCGCCTGGGTGGCTCAGTTGGTTAAGCGACTGCCTTCAGCTCAGGTCATGATCCTGGAGACCCGGGGATCGAGCTCCACATCGGGCTGCCTGCTCGGCAGGAAGCCTGCTTCTCCCTCTCTCACTCCCCCTGCTTGTGTTCCCTCTCTAGCTCTGTTTCTCTCTGTCAAATAAATAAATAAAATCTTAAAAGAAAAAAATAAAATGATTTCAGAAATGGAGTAATATAAATAAGAAGCATCTAGTAAAGAATTTAATAGATGCCAGTATCGGGTTTTTAATAGAAATTAGCCCATTGCCTGTTTATTTTTTCTTTTTGTAGGTTATTTCTTATGAGAATCATGGATATCCCCTATCTAAACTTGGAAGGACCAGACTGTAAGTGAATTTTTATTTTCTCATTGCATCTACACATCAAAGTGTGTGGCCTGGAAGGGATAACAGAAAAAGTATTACTGAAGAAAGAGCTTCATTCACGTAAAAACAGGCAGTGATTTTGTGGTTGATATGAATAGTATGCTTAAGTTAATGGTACCCATGCGTCTTGATTAACTCATCTCTTATATTTTCCAGTTTATGCATGAGTTGAATTTTAAAAGGATATATATATCTGCTGTTCATTATTTCATTTTCACGCAGAACTCTAACTTCATAATTTTCTATAAACACATATAATAAATTTTGAGATGGCTAGCTATATCAGTAACCATAAATTCTCTATTTTCCAGTTCTTTGAGTATGTATATACTTAATTTGTGTAGGGTCTCCCCCCCCCCCCCCGCCACCTGTTTTTTTGTTGAAAACTTTGGAAGGCCTCTCGGGGAGGTGATTGCTGCTACTTTGGATTTTTCTCTGCTTTCTCCTCCTCGCTCTCCCACTCTTCTTTTCCATTGCTCTCTTTCTAGCCTTGGTTTATTTGCCTTAAAATCCATGCCCCAGGGGTATGGAAATGGATGAGCTGTACCTGATGATAATGGTCATTGCGATGATATGCAGAGTGCACATGTGTTGTACTCCAGATTAGACTTCTGTTTTGATGCACTGTTCTTGCAACAGTTCTGCAAGCTAAATATCATCATGCCCGATATATAGCCATGAGTGGCCGGAGCACTTTGGTCTCTTGCTCAGTGGTGCCCAGTTCAGCGGCGGGTCTGAGATGAGAACATGCGACTGTGACTCAGGACTGCCCCTCTCCGTAAACTTGGTCCATTGGATTTGGATGGTGTGCTAAAGAAGCATGCAGACAGCTAGAGTGGAAGAAAGTTAAACAGTGAAATGTCTTCAACAAAGCAGACTTTTTTTTTTTCCCCTTGAAATAATTTTCATGGGAACCTCATGAGCAAAGATGGTTCACATAGAATTGTCACGGTTCAAACCGTCGGGTTCTATATAAAGTATCAGAGCCCTAGTCGAGGCTAACTAAAAATATATTTAGGAGTTTTGTTTGGTAATCATGAGTCATTCCTAGCAATTGTTAGCTGAGGGATAGTTTCATTTAAGAACCACTGGTGTATCGTTCAGTTCTCAGCTGTCAGACCCTCTCATCAAAAATTTGTCCCATAGTGCAACCGAAACGCGATCATGTTCTCCATGTGACCTTCCCCAAAGAGTGGAAAACCAGCGACCTTTACCAGCTTTTTAGTGCCTTTGGTAAGTAAATCTTAAGTCCATATGTGGTTTTAGGGTTTTGCTATGTTTTTGGTCTCTGTCCAGGTGGCGGTTGGTATAATGAATGACAGCTTCAGCTTGGACATGAAAGAATATTACTATGCAAGGGTGTAGTCTCACTCATGGAATTCTTCAGGGATTGCTATATTGGTATCTTTGTACTAACATGATCTGAGGAACTTTCACTAGCACCCCACAGTGGAGTGTTTAGTATCCACAGAAAACAGGATACTGGTACTCTGACTGCCTTGCCTGCCGACATGGAAAAGAAATCTAGGCTGAGGATAAATCATTTTTAAGATGAATTTCTGAGAGAAGGTCTGTTTCATAAGGGCAGGCAGTCACTGCTTAACATTGAACCGTCCAAGAAGATGAACGCAGATGTTTGAGAGGACCAAGAGATGAGTGATGTGTGTGATTAGGGCTGTTCTAATTCCTTTCTATCAGGTCTGGTGATAGGGTGAAATGAACCATCTTTTGGTTAGGGTTTTTAAAGACCTTTCAGACTGTAAGTCTTCAGCAGTGCCTGTTTATTTTAACAAATGAAATATTCAAGCTGTTCTCTTTGGAAATTCTTGGATAAAGTAAAGGCAGCCCAAATGGCCAATAATAAGTAAAAGTTTATGAACCTCCTCAATAGGCTAGTATGTAGCCATTTAGAAATATTTGAAGACTTTATTTTTTATTTTTTTAAAAGATTTTATTTATTTGACAGAGAGAAACACAGCCAGAGAGGGAACACAACAGGGGGAATGAGAGAGGGAGAAGCAGGCCTCCTGCTGGGCAGAGAGCCCATTGTGGGGCTCGATCCCGGGTCTCTGGGATCGTGACCTGAGCCGAAAGCAGACACTTAACCAACTGAGCCACCCAGGCGCCCCTGAAGACTTTATTAAAAGATGGTAAAGTGTTGATGTTTTTATATAAGCAGAAACAAAGTAGGGTTTTTTATACAACTGATTTTTTTTTAATACTTTGTATAGAAATCAGACTGAAAGGAAGCCTCATGCTATTATCACTGATTGTTTTGGATAGGTTTTTGGTTTTTTTTTTCTTTCTCTTCATGCTTTTTTGTAGAAAGAGAGAGAGACAGAGAGGGAGAGAAAGAAGGAAGAGGGTAGGGGCAGAGGGAGAGGAAGAGAATATTAAGGAGACTCCATGTGCAGCTCAGAGCCTGAACAAGGGGCTGGATCTCATGACCCTGAGATGATGACCTGAGCCGAAATCAAGAACTTAACCAACTGAGCCACCACCCAGGTGCCCCAACTTTTTTGAGTTTTCTAAAATAAGCATGTCTTTATTAGCTTTTATAAGTAAAACACTTTACAGACTTAATTTTTAGAAAAGTAAGTGAAAGCAGGTATGTTTCAGGAAAGTTATCCTAGTCATTGCAGATAGTCTCAACAATTTCTGAAATTCTAGTCCTGCGTTTTAATTTAAATACAGATCAAGAGATGCAGTTGAATTTCACAACTCATTTCTTTTGAGAGCTTTTGGTGTTGTTGCTGTTCTTTTTCTCATCTTGTATTATTAAGTTCTTACCCTTATGTAGTCAGCCTTTACTTGGGTAGATTATGTAGAATGCTCTGAGTAGAATTTTGTTTTCATTTTAATTAAAAAGAATCAGTTGCATGATACGGGACAGGTAGCCTCTCTGTATCTTTGTGTCCTCGTTGGAGACGATGACGATGATGATGGTGATACCCCTTACTACATAAGCATTTCATGAGGATTAAATGATTCATGGAAGGCATTTACAGTAGTATGTGGCACATAGTAACTACTTAGGGCATGTTCAGTATTATTCTTTTTTTTTTTTAAGATTTTTATTTATTTATTTGACAGAGAGAAACACATCCAGAGAGGGAACACAAGCAGGGGGAGTGAGAGGGAGAAGCAGGCTTCCCGCTGAGCAGGGAGCCCCATGCGGGGCTTGATCTCCGGTCTCCGGGATCATGACCTGAGCCGAAAGCAGTCACTTAAGCAACTGAGCCACCCAGGCGCTCCTCACTATTGTTCTTTATCTAAAACACAAAGTTGGAGGAATGACTTTTGTAATGGAGAAAGTTATCACGGCACCTTGCTGTGCCGCAGGAAGGGAGTTATTGTCCTGTGACAGTGAGACAGAGCAGTTGCAAGCATCCATTGCCTTGGAAAATTTTTGTAGGAATTAAAACATTTTTCATTATTAAATTCCAGTGTTGTTTCCCATTTTTAATAATTCCAGTCTTCCTGTGTTTTTTCAAGAAAAGCGGTTGCCAAACAATTAGGCCTCTGCTTTTCCTTTGATTTTCTGCCCCGCCGCCCCCTTCCTCCTTCCCCCTGGAGCTCTCCCATGTTCTCTTCTGTCTATAGCTAGTTAGCCTTTCTTGAGGATTTGTCTCTTCATGTGAAAATTGTTCTGTTACACTAGCCTGCCCTCTGCCCTTCTCAGTGGCTTTTCTGTATTAGCCTGTCTTGGTTTTCTTTCTCTGTCACCTTCTTTTCCTCTGTTCTCTTCTACTACTTATTTTCCTCACCTGTCCTTGATATCCGTGTTGAATTTTTCGTACTTTTTGCTACATTGATTCATTTTATGTTTCCCATTCATAATTTTCAAAGTGTGTCTAAAAATTAGAAAGATGTGTTTTTAAAAGATTTATTTGTTTGAGAGAGAGCTTGAGTGTGCTGATAGAGGGAGGGGCAGAGGGAGAGACTGTCCAAGCAGACTCCCACTGAGTGCAAAGCCCAGTCAATGTGGGGCTCAACATGGGGCTCGACATGGGGCTCAATCTCACAACCTGAGAAATCAGGACCTGAGCCGAAACCAAGAGTTGGAATGCTTAACTGCCTGAGCCACCCAGGCACCCCTGTTGTGATCCTGATAGGAAAGAAATTGCCAGCTCTGGCATGAGATTGGGCTGAAATATCAAGTGCCCCAGGATTTAATCCAGAAGGATCTTTCTTTTATTTTTAAAACATATTTTTCAAGCTTCATATTTTTCAAGCTTCCTCCCTCACCCCCTCCACCCCACCTCCAGCCCCAGCTTGTGTCTTTCCTTGAAGTGTTCACTGAAATAACTTATTCAGTAGATTTAAGTTTTAGCTCTCTGAGGTGCTGACATTTTGATCAGATTTTAAACCAGCACCTCATCTCTGTTTAAATTTAACACATATTCTGAAATATATCAGATCTGCAGATGAAGTCTGATAGTGGTATAATTGGTCAGATGTTCCCTGTGCTTTTATTTCAACGTTGCAGGTAACATTCAGATATCCTGGATTGATGACACGTCAGCATTTGTTTCTCTCAGCCAGCCCGAACAAGTACAGATCGGTAAGTGCTTTGGACATTTGTTTTGTATATTAATTAAAGCGGGAGCTTGCCCTCCTCATACTGTGGGTTCACTCAGCTGATCCACAGCGTTGCTGCCTGGATTGTTCAGAGCTGTCTCTAAAATAAAGGAGATAATCAGTGAGTATCAGGTATAGGTGAGAAAAAAAAGACAAATTTATTAATTCATTAGATATACTGTGTAATATGTTTCTTCACTTACCTCCTCTCTGTTCCCTTTCCATTGTACTTTTTCTCAAATGAGTTGCAGATTTGCTTTGAGAAGTAGAATTGGGAAATTGAAAGGAATGGGGACCACCACAAGGTGATACCTGTATCCACCGCTTGCTCAGCTCCAGACTTTTCCCATTTACTTACAAGTTTGTGTGATCTATTCATTTCATTAAACTTATATCAGATACTTGTTTTAAAAATAAATAGACTCAATGATATTTTAATTTGCTTTTAATATAGCATGGTAGAAAGATGAGTAATACATCTCTTACTGGACCCTAAATAATTTTATTAACCCTCTCAAAACATTCTGTTTCCTTAGGATGAAAAGTTATTGAATAAATATGTGTTGTTCAGCCACTTATTCAAATAGATTTCAAGTTTCTCTGGTGCTTAATAACGTAAGAGTGATAACATTGTAAAGTGATATGTCTAATTTTTTTTTTAAGATTTTATTCATTTGGGGCGCCTGGGTGGCTCAGTTGGTTGGGCGACTGCCTTCGGCTCAGGTCATGATCCTGGAGACCCGGGATCGAGCCCCACATCGGGCTCCCTGCTCCGCTGGGAAGCCTGCTTCTCCCTCTCTCACTCCCTCTGCTTGTGTTCCCTCTCTAGCTGTGTTTCTCTCTGTCAAATAAATAAATAAAATCTTAAAAAAAAAAAAAAAAGATTTTATTCATTTGTGAGAGAGCAAGATAGCATGAGTAGGGGGGAGGGCCACAAGGAAAGGAGAAGCAGACTCCCCACTGGGCAGGGAGCCCAGCACGGGGCTAGATCCCAGGACTCTGAAAGCATGACCTGAGCTATAGGCAGACGCCTAACTGACTGAGCCATCCAGGAGCCCCTTAATTTTTTTCTTTTTATTTAACAAGGTGCAACATACTGAAATTATGTAATTCTGAAGATGTAACCATATGAGTAATTATATATGAAAACTTCCACATAGGTACACATTCAGATCAGACTATTTTGATGTTTGTTCTTAATTCTGTGACCCCTGCAGGAATATAAGCTGTGTTGTAATAAAAAGCTTAGGCTCTGGAATAATGCTGGTGCACTACAGAGTTGTATGACCTTGGGCAGGTTTTTTAACCTTGAGAAGTGTCTGCTTATCTCTATAAACTAAGGGTCATAGTATGGACTTAGTATGGACTTACAGGGGTTATTATTAGGATTACATGAGATTTTATATATATATAAAAAGCTTGGCCTAGCTTTGAACTTTTTTTTTTTTAAGATTTTATTTATTTATCTGACAGAGAAACACAGCTAAAGAGGGAACACAGCAAGGGGACTGAGAGGGGGAGAAGCGGGCTTCCTGCCAGGCAGGGAGCCCAGCGTAATGAGGGGCTCGATCCTGATCCCAGGACTCTGGCATCATGACCCAAGCTGAAGGCAGATGCTTAACGACTGAGCCACCCAGGCACCCCTAGCTTTGAACTTCTATGATGGTTATTTAATAGTGGATTTCAGCGTGAGATGTACTCTGGCTGGACATAACATCAAGAATTGGTGTTGGATGCAGGGTGTGAATGATGTCTCTAGTTAAATATTTCAGTATTTACTTATTTCTCCAATCCACCCCCCACAACCCTTGGATATACCAATGAGATGGCACCGAAAGGGACTGATTATTAAAGAGCTAAAGATAACTTCAGGGTGGGGGAAGGAACTCAGAGTGGTGCACGGAGAGGCCCAGTGGCCAGCCACAAGGACACAGAACTAGACTGCCTCCTCTGCTCAGTGTCACCCTTCAGCCTTCCTGCTGGTCCCAGCTGGGTGACACTGAACCTCTGTGGTGGGATGGAAGGAGATGCACAGGCCTGGAAGCCAGACTGCCCTGGGGACTAACCTCGCCTCCACCACGTGCCAGCCATGTGTCTTCGGGCAGATTACATAAACTCTCTAAGCCACAAGCTCCTGGCTGAGAGGTGGAGGCAGTCATGGTTACTTTGTGAAATGAGATCACAGACATTAAGTGCCCAGCAGGGAGCTCGGTGCTCCACAAGCAAGGCTTGATGAATGCTCGGGAGTCATCTCTTCTTGGCCTCCCTTGCTGGGAACAGTACAGATGAGAGTGTGTAAAAGTGCTTGGAGACCTCTGCAGCGCTAGCTGGGGGTGCCCACTTGCAAATACAAGCATAATTCCTTGTTGATGTGTATGGGGGTCAGTGGTTCTTTTCATGTTGCTGCTAAACCACATTTGCTGTCCAGTGATGATTGCTCCCTCACTGAGGACTGAACGTCTCCTCAGCCGCTAGCTTTGCAGCTCAGTATTGCACTCTGTGATACCTGAAATCCAGGAGCTGCACTGCAGAATCATGTTGCCCCGGAGGCCCTGCTCTGTGACTGTTGGCCTGCATGTACTGCCCCCCCCCCCCCGAAGCTAACACGGAGTCCGTCAAATCCCCCCGACCCTGCCCTAGTGCCGGGAGTGCACCTCGGCTGCAGTGACTCGGGGTGTGTTTGGATGGGTAACGTGGGGAAGAGGCCAAGACAGAATCGTGACCTTTTTACGTTTTTCGTCCGAGATGAAAGAGATGATTCTGGTCTCATGATACATGCAGCTCTGCTGGGAAAGGCCCGGTTTCCACTATCATCTCTTACACAAAAGACAACACTTTTTTTTTTTTTTTTTTTTGAGAGACTGAGAGCGTGTACCTGTGGGGGTGGGTGGAGCGGAGGGGCAGAGAGAGGGAGAAGCAGGGAGCCCCGATGCGGGGCTTAATCCCAGGAACCCAGGAACCTGAGCCAAAAGCAGACTTTTAACCGACTGAGCCTCCCAGGCATCCCCGAAAGACACCTCTTCATATAAATATGTGGCCATCTCTGCATGCTGTGCCTGTGACCTGACTTCTTGTTGCCACATGCCACCTTTGATTCTGCCATCCTCTTCCTTCAGAGCTTGGCTGTGGCCCACTTCCCTGATCTCAGCTTAAACCTCCCTTTCTCTGGTGCGTTCCCCCGTTCCCTGTGCAGGGGATTGGGTCCCCTTTTCTGTGCCGGCCTCGTATCCTTTGTCGACACACACTCTCTGAGAGCAGGGCCCAGATGTCTTGTTCACCGTTGTGTTCTCAGTGCTCTAAGTAGCGTCAGACATTAACGAGGATGTTAAAGGTTTATTGAACTGAGTAAGTGATATTGAAGGTATTAGGACTTAGAAGTGCCTTCTTGCATGGGATGAATATATCTGATATCTCTGGTCTTTTGCCATGATTTCTAAAGTTTTGTAGATGTTTCATCGAAAGACAGTGTAAAATCTTATTTTTTTTTTTTTTAAAGATTTTATTTGACAGGGAGAAACACAGCTAGAGAGGGAACACAAGCAGGGGGAGTGAGAGCGGGAGAAGGAGGCTTCCTGCCGAGCAGGGAGCCCGATGTGAGGCTCGATCCCAGGACTCCGGAACCATGACCTGAGCCAGTCAGATGCTTAATGACTGAGCAACCCAGGCGCCCCTAAAATCTGTTCTTTATAGCGGTAATTCTAATGATGAGAGAGACTCAGGGTATCTAAAGTGCTGCAAGCCCTATTAATGTTAGCTTAAACAAATTACTTATTCATTTCAGCAGAAACGAAGGGCCTGTTAGATCAATAATGTAACACTGGGAAAATCATTAAGTCCCTATTTATATAGCAGCTTGCAATGGTTCTTTGGCACTGTTACAGACTAATTTTTGATTCACATTTAAGTACCTGACACCTGTCTTTTTCTTTTGATAGCACTAAGTTTAATCAAGATTTTTTAAAACCCGTTTTCAGTATCTTGAATATGAACCTTCTCTTTTTCTAGGAAACCTTGTTATACTATTAGAACCCTTCTCTGAAATTAATAATACAGTTTATGTTAAACTGAATTTAAATAAAAAATTAAAAAAAAAACTTCTGCCAAGTGCCATTTGGTTTGATTGCTGATTTTTTTGTTTGTTTGTTTGCAAGAGGTGAGGTGAGGGTTCTCTGGCTTTGGGTGTTCGGATGGTAATAGCTCATACCTGCCATGCATTCACCATTGTCCCCTTGTAGCTCTTCAGGTAAGATAGTATGTGGCCATAGAGAATATCACCTAGCCTCATTGAGAATTTTTCTCAAAGTAGCAGAGTAGGATGTGAGGGCGATCTGGCTGCGACATCTGTCACCCCATTGATCGCCAGGGTTGATTGGGCTGATCTGGCTGGCTAGGCGGGTGTCCCCTTCCTCCCTCACCGCTCCATGTGCGTCCCTCCCGAAGCTGCGTGCTCGGTCGAAGAGGACGAACTTCCCCGCTAGAGGAGAGGACCGGTCTTCGGTCAAATGTATACGAGTAGCTGCGCTCCCCTGCTAGAACCTCCAAACAAGCTCTCAAAGTAGCAGAGTAAAAAAAAAGAAAAAAAAATCACTATTTCTTTTTAAAGATTTTATTTATTAGAGAGAGAGAGGGAAAGCACAAGCAAGGGGGGCAGTGCACAGAGGGAGAAGCAGATTCACTGCTGAGCAGGGAGCCTGATGCCGGGCTCTATCCCAGGACCCTGGGACCATGACCTGAGCCAAAGGCAGACACTTAACCGACTGAGCCATGCAGGTGCCCAAGAAACTACCTTAAGGGTCACGTTAGCATAGCTTATGCATTATTTTTCTTAAAAGATTTTTATTTCTTTATCCAACAGAGAGAAACACAGCAAGCGAGGGAACACAAGAAGAGGGAGTGAAAAAGGGAGAAGCAGGCTTCTCACAGAGCAGGGAGCTTGATGTGGGGCTTGATCCTGGGACTCCAGGATCATGATCTGAGCCAAAGGCAGATGCTTAATGACTGAGCAACCCAGGTGCCCCAGCTCATTCATTTTTAAGATTTTTATATTTTCTATTCCTGATGTAGTTTTATTAAATGGGAGAGGGGTCCCATCAATATTTTGAAAGTCAGAGAAGCTTCTAGTCATACTCTCAACGTTTAGACATTGTTTTGAGTGTCCTAAATGCATTAGACATTTTCATATGAAGAGCTTGAGAAAAAAGAACCTTTTCATTTATTTTGAAAGCTAGAAATTGCAGCATACTACCAGAAAGTTTTAAAAATCAAAAATTGATAGAGGCACTTTAGGAGAGGTAGAAACCTGACAATTATTTTGTAAAGGCAGCACAAATTCAGGTAGTTGTAGAAATTCCTGAGAATGCCACCTGAGGAGCCTGTTCAGGATGATGTGTGGGGATAGAGGGAGCCACTTGCTTCACTTCAATCTAGGGTACAGTGGTATGGTTGTGTTTATATTAAATTGTACTTTTAGAGCATAGCTTTTATTTGTGCTGAACAGATAAGTATTAGAGTTGTGGATATGACTCGAAGCGAGTGTTCAGCCCTGTTTTGCTAAAAGGTGCTTAGAACGTTAAACTTAGAACTCGATCTCACAATCTTAAGATCCTCGCCTGAGCCAAAACCAAGGGTCAACTGTTTGACTGTGTCACCCAGGCACTCCCCTTTTTTTAAGTTTATTTAACTCTGTACCCAACGTGGGGCTCAAACTCATGACCCCAAAATGAAGAGGTACTACACACTCCTTCAGCTGAACCAGCCAGCGGGCTTTCCTTCCTTTTATTTGCTTTGGGTTTACTTTGCTTTTCTTCTTCACACTTCTTGAGATAGAACCATATGTGATTGGGGTACCTGGGTGGCTTAGTGGGTTAAAGCCTCTGCCTTCGGCTCGGGTCATGATCTCAGGGTCCTGGGATCGAATCCCACATCTGGCTCTCTGCTCAGCAGGGACCCTGCTTCCCCCTCTTTCTCTGCCTGTCTCTCTGCCTATTTGTGATTTCTCTCTGTCAAATAAATTTAAAAAAAAAAAAGAACTATATGTGATTGATTTTTAAATTTTTTTCCAGGGGTGCCTGGGTGGCTCAGTTGCTTTAGTGTCCTACTCTTGATCTCAGCCTAGGTCTTCATCTCACAGTTGTGAGTTCAAGCCCCATGTTGGGCTCCACGCTGGACATGGACCAGACTTAAAAAAAAAAAAAATTCTTACAGAATGTTTTACACCCGGCCTTCTAGAGATTGCCCCTGGGTCGGTATAGCTTAGTAGTCAGCCAGTGATTGGTCACGTTTGTGCTTAAACATCTTGAGCCAATGAGGCTTCCATCCTTTCCCAGCTGGATTGGGGAAGATACTCAGCATTCAAGCACTTTGGAAATCTTCCCCATTTTTACTTTCAGCTGTACCTTCTTGTCTCCCGCGTGGGGGCGCCAGCGCTCCCAGCCAGCTAGTGTGGATATAGCCAGGACTGTTCCTACTCATTGATAGTGACCTTTTTTAGTTTCTAATACAAACATTTAAAGCCACAAATTATTCTCTAAGCATTGCTGTAGGTGCATCCCACAAATTACATATTGTAATTCCATTATCAGTTAGACACCCAGGCACCCCTATCCTTTTTGTTTTTTGTTTGCCTGTCCTTTTCTTTCCATGTACTGTCAACTTACCTGTGTATATATAAGTATAATTATTTACATGCTTTTGTCATTTTAAAACTTACTCTTGTTTTGTTCCTTTGTTTTTCCCTCTCCTGTCCTCTTTTGGATAATTTGAAATTCTTTTTTTTTTTTTTTTTTTAAGATTTTATTTATTAGAAACACAGCCAGAGAGGGAACACAAGCAGGGGGAGTGAGAGAGGGAGAAGCAGGCCTCCCGCCGAGCAGGGAGCCCGATATGAGACTTGATCCCAGGTCTCCAGGATCATGACCTGAGCCGAAGGCAGTCGCTTAACCAACTGAGCCACCCAGGCGCCCGTAATTTGAAATTCTTAAAGAATTCCATTTTAATTTCTCTCTTGCCTTTTTAATGCCATCTTTTTGCCTTATTCTTTAGTGGTTGCTTTAGGAATTTTAGCATCCATCTATAACTTTTCACAGTCTACTTAGAGTTCATATTATACCACTTGACATATAATGAGGAAACCTTAGATGCATATAGGGCCATTTATTCCCATCCCCCTTGGTTTTCATGCTGTACGTGGCATATATTATAAATCCTACAAAGTAGTATTATAATTCTGTTCTAAACAGTCATATGTATTTTAAGAAATTAAAAGGCTGAATTCTTTCCTCTTTACCCTGATATTTAGGTGCCTTCATTCATTCCTGAAGACCTCAGTTTCTTTTGAGCATCATCTCACTTCAGCCTACAGAGCTTCCATCAGTATTTCTTATAGTGCTGGTTGTCTTAGTTGCCCTATATCTGAAAATGTCTTTATTTTGCCTCCATCCATGTAGGATATTTTAACTGGCTATACAGAATTCGGCATTTCTCTCTCAGCATTTTAAAGATGTTGTTCCTCTATCTTCTGGTCTCATGGTTTCTGATGAGAAGTCTACAGTAATTTGCCTCCTTGTTGCCATACAGAAATATTGGGTATTCAAGATTTTCTCTTTGTCATTGTGTCATTGGTTTTCAGCAGTTCCACTATGATGTACATAGGCATAGACATGGCTTTCTTTTTAATTGTCCTGTTGGGGCTGATGGAGCTTCTTGAATCTGTAGATTTAATTAAAATTTTTTAAAAGATTTTATAATTTTTTAAAAAAGTGATCTCTACATCCATGATGGGGCTCAAACTCACAACCCCGGGATCACAAGTCAAATGCTCTACCCCTTGAATCTGTAAATTTATGTCTCTCACCAGATTTAGGAAGTTTTTAGACATTATTCAGATATTTTTTTTCCTGTCCTGTATTCTCTTGCCTCTCGTCCTGGGGGCTCCAGTTACCTATGTGTAGGAGACCTTTTTTTCTTTTTAAATAAAGATGTTATTTATTTGTTTATTTATGTTTCTTTACCTCAGTGAACATAACTAGAACAACCTGTTTAAAGTTTTTGTCTAATAATTCCAATATCTGCATCACCTAGGTGTTGGCACCTGTTGATTGATCCCGTTTCTCTTGAGACTTGGTTCATGTTTTCTCGGCTCTTCGTATGTCACATAACTTGAGATTGTTTCCTGGACGTTGTGAGTGTCTTTTGTGGACACTCTGTAATCACTTATATTTCCGCAGAAGAGTGTCGATATTTTTATTTTAGTTTTAGCAAGCATTTTACTTATTTAAACTTAGACTGAAAACGCTTGCCTGTCTGGGGTGGGAGGTGGCTCAGATCTGAGCTTGGGCTGCTTTTGGTCTGTCACAAGCACCGTTGAGTAAAGGACCAGCCAGACACATGGGCGGAGTCTGCGCATCAAATTCAGAGTCCCATTTTCTGGTTTCTTCTGTCCTAGGATTCCTTTCCTACTCTATTGCCACTGGTTGCCCCGTGCTTCTCATTTCTCCTGCCAGAAAGACAGGCCTTTTATAGTTTTTCTTGCCCCATGCCCCGCCACTGCAGTTTCCCCTTAGGGCATATGGTCACACAAAACAACCCCAGGAAATTCACTTTGTGCCAGCTTGCTTCCTCCAGTTTTTGACTCCTTTGCAAAATCTACCTGTTTCTGTTCATGTTTCAGAGCCTCTGATACTTGTTTTTGTTTTTGTAGTTTTTACCCAGAGCTTATAGTTGTTATCAACAGAAACGTTGATTTGTTAGCTTATCCCTCCAATCCTAGAGGCAGAACACATTTACCTATACTTTTCAGTTGGGGCTTACTTAGAGTATGTGCTTTCATTGTAACACTTTCCTGCTGTTTTATATCATGCTTAAACTACGTCTTTCTGTTTGTTAAATAACTGGTGGTGGGTACTGGGGACACCTAAAGCGTGGAGAACTGGGTGTGGGGAATGGGGAATGAATCTTGAAACACTGGAAAAAAAAATTTTAGTAACAATAAAACAAAAACAAAAACAAAAAACCTCACATTGCAGGGAACTCCCTGAGTTCTGGCAGACTGGGATGTTTGGTCATCCTATTTTCAATCATTTCTTCTCAACTCTCCAAATGAAGACATATGTAACCCTCAACTCCTCATTTGTTTGACTAATAAATTTGTCTATTTCTCTAAAAAAAAAAAAAAAAGAAAATATGTTAATGCATTAAAAGCAAAACAAAACCACATGACTTACCTCTTTTAACCAATTAAAATTGACTTCAGTTCAGTTCCTTTTGGGTAGGCAATAGAAAATAGACACTAGATACAATAGACAAAATCCAGACAAAGTATTTGATATCTTTGTTTCTATTTGTGGTCTTTTTCATAGTTGGCTACTACATTACTGTATATTTATTCTTGTCAAAGAGGAAATGTAAAAAACACTCAAGAAAGAACCAAAAAATGAATGTTTTTCCTTTCATGTTAATTTTCCTAATCTTAACCTTGCATAGTGTTGGCTTATAACAATTATCTTGAATTATAAATATCGCTAGATAAATGAGTTCAACTGTGACACCACTTCGTAATTCTATTAAATAAGCTTGTTTTAGAGGAAGGGGCTGATAACTTACTTGTGTGTTTAAATGATAGATGATTTTCATGCCATAAGTGCTGCATTCTGGAAACATTGTATTTGTTCTCATACACACAAGGTTTTTATAGTAGTCCTTTACTGATAAAGGAAATCATTTATGAGACGTGTGAATGTGTTTTGTGTATATACCTTCTGATGAAAACTTAAAGCAACTGCCCTTTTTTCTATTAAACTCCTCTAAGTCAATCCACAAAAAGCACTGTGGAAAATCTTAACAGTATTTATTAAGAGCCTTCTTGTTTTCCTAATTCCCCCATGTGTTTTATCTTGAGAATTAGCAGTCTTACACATCTGTCCTATGAAATCTGTATCAGGCAGATTTATTTGAGAGTAACAATAACTTGGACTCCCCCTAATTAGTATTCTTTAGGGCATGAACTGATATGAGAATGGGGCGGAATTGGCTTTCAGAAAAGGCTTCCCAAGTTTGTTCTTTTTTTTTTTTTTTAAGATTTTATTTATTTATTTGACAGCGAGAGAGATCACAAGCAGGCAGAGAGGCAGGCAGAGAGGAGGAAGCAGGTTCCCTGCTGAGCAGAGAGCCCATGGGTCCTGGATGCCAGGACCCTGAGATCATGACCTGAGCTGAAGGCAGAGGCTTTAACCCATTGAGCCACCCAAGCGCCCTAGGCTTCCCAAGTTCTTAATATAATTACCACCGTTAAAGCAGCAGTGATACAATGAGATCTGTGGCAGTGAGAACCTAGCCAGGAGAAAGAAGTGGAGTGTTTGTGCTCTAGAGGCTGACTCTTCGGGTTCTCTTAGTTTCTGGTCCAGAGCATTGGGTCTGATACTGGCGTTCTAGAGGCCGCGTTGTCTGGAGCTAGAATGTTATGGCTTATGTTGCACTATCAGAATATTCAGTAGATCTGTCATATTTATTTATTTGTTTGTTTGTTTGTTTATTTAAAAAGATTTTATTTATTTGACAGAGAGAAACACAGGCAGAGAGGGAACACAAGCAGGGGGAGTGAGAGAGGGAGAAGCAGGCTTCCCGCCGAGCAGGGAGCCCGATATGGGACTCGATCCCTGGTCTCTGGGATCATGACCTGAGCCGAAGGCAGTTGCTTAACCAACTGAGCCACCCAGGCGCCCCGATCTGTCATATTTAATTGTAATATCATTCATAGCAAACTGCTTACGTTGTGTTCTCCCGCCCCCAGTTTTAGAAGTAAATCAGATTAATTGTTGAAAACATGAAAGATACTTTAAAATATGAAGAAGACAATTCAGTCACAGTCTCACAACCTGGACATTAATACTAGTAGTATTTTGATTCGTATTTCTTTTTTAGTCAATATGAAGAAGACAATTCAGTCACAGTCTCACAACCTGGACATTAATACTAGTAGTATTTTGATTCGTATTTCTTTTTTAGTCATTTTAATTTGTAGAGATGAGTATTTTCATAATTTTTTAATATCAATTGGGATCTGACTTCAGATGCATTTTCGGATCTCTGCTTTTTTAGTTAATATTAGGTCATGAGCATTTCTCGTGCTGTCACATGGTTTTCTGGGGGAGTTTTTTTTTTTAATGGATGCGTTGCATTTCACACAACTTATTTTACTATATCCATTTGGGATGACAAGTGTTTGTTAATGCAAATTCTTTATTTTTTATTTTTTAAAAATACTTTGTAAAGATTTTATTTATTTGACAGAGAGCAAGAGATCACAAGCAGGGGGGAGGGGCAGAGGGAGAGGGAGAAACAGGCCCCCAGCTGAGCAGCCCCCACACACACACACATGGGTCTCCATCCCAGGACACAGGGATCAACTTGATCCGAAGGTAGATGCTTAACTGACTGAGCCACCCAGGCACCCTAAATGCTTTAAAGAGCATCTGTTACCTTAGTCTTTGTATCTTTCATTTTTAAAAATAGATCCTGAAGAGGCAGAAATCATTAGATTCAAATGATCTTGAAAAAAAAAAACAAACCTAAAAACAACTCATTTTTTTTTCTTACTAAACGGTGATGATTTATTTTTTGTTAATAGAAAAATTTTAAACTACCAGAAAACTAAAAAAATTGCCGTGTGCCCCTCCCTTTATTAATGAAGATAACTGCAGTAATATTTGAGGTTAACCTTTCCATTGTGGTATTTAAGTGTATATTTCATCTAACATAATGTGTATTTTGCATATTGTTTTACAGTTCTTTTAACAGCTCTCTTTGTGGACATTTAATTTAAGCAATTAAATTTAAGGACTCTCAATTCCAGTTCCAAAATAAGCTTTTATTTATTCTTCTGATTGAGCTTTATGATCATTTTATTAGGGTCACTGAGAAAGCCCCCTGAGATTTTTTTTACTGACATTTTAACAAATTAATTGTATTGACGTCTTTATTTGGACATACTGAATCTGTGTGACAAGGAATATAATGTGTCTCCTATGCTCTCAGATAATCTTGTGTATCCTTGAATGCAGTGGTAGGTTTGATTGTTGATATTTTTATTGTGCATACTATTTAGGGTTATGTAGAATACTCTGGAAAGTAAGGACCATCATGGCTGATTTAGTACCACAGTCAGAGTTCATTCTTGGTAAATTTTTGGAATGTGGGTGGCAGTAGGAGGCTGAGCTGGATCTGCCTGATTACTTTCAGGGCCCTGATGACTAACTTTGAGGACTCAGTGTAAATGTTGTGTCTTTGTCTTTGATCCTTATTCCTGAGGCTTCCAGGACCATTTGGTGTTGTTTTTGTCATCAGAAATAGTGAGCTGACTGATTAAGTAGGTTAGCTGTGTCTGTCTTTACACGTTTATGTTGTCTTCTCATCCATGATACTGTGTTTTGCAACCTGTTTTTCAAAATGAAGTAAATCTGGTTTTAGCAAATTGGAAATAGTATAAGTGAAATGATTTGAGGGTATTTCAGTGGCTAATTAAAAATAATATTTTGTACTAAAAATGTTACCAGTGAATCTGTTGGGGTGGTGGGATTACAGGTAGTTTTAGTTTATTGTGGGGTTTTGTTTGTTTGTTTTCCATTTTTTGATGTTTTTTTTTTTTTAGAGTGACAGGTATCACCTAGGAGCTGAAGTATTTAAATTTAAGATGAAAACATTATTACTTGCCTTTTTTATATGTGCAAGAGCAGAGCAAAGGGAAACAACTTCCCTTTGAAACTCCTTCCTATGTCTGACTGTAGTTATTTTGTGGTATCTTTAATCATGAAATTTGTGGAATTCATTTCTTTGGATTTTCCTTCTTCAAACTTCTTGGTTTAAATCTCCTGTTCTGAAAGGGTGAATATGAAACAGTGTTGGAACATGCTATTTATTGACAGTATTTCCAATGTTGCGTATTTTTACAACTTGTCTTTTCTCTTTTGTCCTGGAAAGAAGCCCAAATATCATTTTAGTAACAGAATGAATGTAACTTCATTTTGTTTAGCAAAAATGCCAGAAAATGCTACACCACTGGAGTGTTGGATAACTTATAATTGATGATGGTCATGACCCTAGCACTTCAGACCATGGTTTTGCCTGAACTTCTACACTCCATGTCAGTATATCTAGGCATTGCTTGACGTTTTTCATGTTGTGGGATTATAAAAAGCAAACATTGCTTAAAATAACTTAGAACAAATCACAATGCCTAACTAGTAGGTTTGCCCTTTGTCCATCTGCATGGAGAAATGCGGGGAACTGATTGGGTTTCCAGTTGCATCAAAGGCCAGGGAGCAAACTGCTATAGCAACGGGAAAAGGAACACAGAAAGACTACACAGAGAAACAAAACTGAAACTGGCATCCCCCCCCCAATCCTATATTATTGTTATAGAGGCAACAGAAGGGAAATAAGTCATGACACTATATTATACAGCAAAAAGTAAAATGAGCTGCATATAGGACACCCACTGATTTCAGTAATTGTTAATTCCTGAAGTAAGTTTGTATCACTTTGAAACACAAGCAGGGTCACTTTTAGGTGTACATTTTTGTAATTGTGTTTCAAATGGTGTTTAAGCCTTACTGACTTATTGTATATTGCCAGGTACCTTTAAGTGTCTGTGTTGAGTGTTATTTATAGTAACAATGGAGAAGAGAACAATTATAAAGGGATTTTGCAAGGTTTTTAATAAGATGGTTCTCTTTTGAAATCTGCAGTGTTAATCGTCGCATAAACGTTTATCTGTCTCCTGCTGAAGAAACAAGGACTAAATTTAGATGAGGACTAGAGATGAACTAATAGCCCTTGCACTCAAGGAATTCATGGTCTAATGATGCAGATGGGTATCTGGGCAGCAGGTGCCAGTGCACACCCAGTGCTGTGACAAGGGCGGGAGAACCCACCCAGACTAGCATGAAGATACAGAGAAGGGTGAGCTGGGAAGGCTTCCTAGAGCAGGTGACGCCTCTGCTGATCCCAGGAGGCGGCCTGGTAGAGGAGGGCTGAGAAAGCTTTCGTGAAGAGCGGGACCAGTACACCCTTTGGTAGAGCTGGAGCAGAGGGCCTGTGTGGTGGAATGGCTGGGGCAGGGTGCGTGTGGTTAGAAGGTAGAAGAAACACGAAATTTGTGTGTTAAAAATAGGAGTTTGAATTTCACCCTCTGTATAAGTCTTGCTGTAATGCTGGTTTCGGTGCTACTTTTTAAATTAAGTTGTTAAAATAAAATACTACATTTAACTAGTTTTCTTTGAGAAGTCTGAGGCTTTTGAAAGAATTTCCAGGTGTTTAGTGCCAAGATTGTTGACCAAACGAGCAGCTACCTTTGGAAAGCCAGACTGTTGTCAGAGGTTGCCGGCCCCCTCCCAACCCCAGCCTCATGGCTCTCTTCCAGTGGCGTAGGGTGGCATTATAGCACCCGGTGCAAAATAGATGGACATATTTGAGCAAGTTCTATTTATTTTTAAAAGTCTAGAAGGTTGGTTTTGCATTTACTCTAGTTCATAGCCTTCTTTAAGAGACTGAGGCCAAATTGAATTCATCTGGGAACCTGCCACATCTATAAATGCTACACAGAGCAATAAATGGGCCGTTGGCTTTCAAGAATTGGTGACAATACACTTCAGTTGCTAATTTAGAGTTCACGAAAATTATCCCTTGACAAACAAGATTATAAAAAAAGATATTCTGCTTGACGGATCCATCTGTTGATAAACAGTTAAATGTTGTTTACACAAACATTGCTGGAGCCGGTCAAGGTAGGGGGTCAATGGCCAGATGAAGGAATGCGGATGGCAGGTGTTTCTGTGTTCAGGGGAAGAGAAGGTGACCGAGCCAAATCTTGTCCCACTCGCTTTGCCTCACTCAGTAGACTAGGCTGTTGGGGAATAGCTGTGGTCATAATTTTACATCCTTGGTATCTGAGAAGGTGCTAGGCAGGAGCTTGGGAGGCTTGGAGGAGAGACCTGGGTATGGTCCTTGAGAGAGGGCCAAGAAGAGGGAGGGGAGTGCAAGTACAAGAGGTAGGAATCCAAGTGGATGTCGGGGACAGTGTCAGATGGTAGTTCACTCTCTCGCTGGGTTGTGAGATCATTTTAGTGAGTGTGACCAGCATATTTATAAAAGGAAGGAGTTAGAAACATCCCGAGTGAGTCCCATGTACTAAAGGTGAGCTTGCGTTTTTGGATGTGACCTTTTTCACCTATAAATCTGCACATGCGGAAGTACGTGTAGGTGCCCCAGGTTGTAATAAAAAAGTCTTGTTGCAGGTCGTGGTCACAAACTCATATGCTTTAGGAAACCTCCATGTATGCTCAACAGTGTGGTAGGTGCTAGTAGTAGGGGAGGACGTGAGCGTAGCTCTGACAAAGATCCTGACTTTCAGACGCTTCCTGTCTCTTGAGCGGTTTGGGGTAGGGGACTCGTGTGGCCGGCACTGGGGAGGAATGCTCGTTCCTTTACATCTCCACTGGCCAGGAGGAGACTTCCCTGCTCTCACCAAGAAAGGGACATTATGCTTAAACATCTCACCCCGATCTCCATCCCCTTTGCTTGGGCCTTCTCTTGGAAGGAGGACAAAGATCATACCTGATAAGTAAAGTCAGGAAGAAGCCGACACCCCAAGGCCCCTTTTAACCAAGGGGTAGGGCCCTTGCGTTGAAGAAGGCAGGCCTGGAAACTGGTTTCCCAGGTCCCTTCTGGCAGCAGAGACTGGGAAATAGTTGAAAGTTTTGAGGCTCCTTGCAGACATGTCTCTTCACTGGTGGAGTCTTGTGGTCTGGACTCCTTAGGCTGTGGCAGCAGCTGTTGTAGGGAGCCCCATGTACCTGAGGCCCAGGGTCCATCTCCACACTGTCTGCTAAGGAGCCCTGTACTTTGGGGGAAACCCGTAGATGCTGAGTCATCATGAACTCTCCTGTCTTTCCCTCAACTTGTTGGGACCCATAGGGAGGCTGATGGTCCCCCCTACCTGCCATCCCTTGCCTTGCCTGTAGGAGATGTGGTCAGAAAGGGTCAGATTCAGAGGGCTTTGGTTCCCATGCTGTGTGGGAGCCACGCAAGACCTCTTTTACACACTCAGCAGGGTACGGGTGTAACTCTGGTGCCTGATAAGGAATTTCTTTGACAGGGCCTGACAGGTTCTGCAGGATGGGATTGCTGGGAGGCTGGGTGTGGCTGTATCACTTCGAAAGCAGAATGACAATCAGGAGTGACCTCCAGTTAACATTTTGTTTGTTCCAGGAATGGTCTCTGGGGGCGTTTACTTACCACTGACATTACTCAGATTTTGTAAAAACTTCAATTTTCTCGTTTGCCACCCTTCTGGGTGAATTACCAAAGAGTTAAAGTGTTTTTTAACCAAGCCCATGACTTTCTGTGTCTTAATTCTTGTTTCAGCAACCAGAAGGTGGCGCTGTCGTGTTGACAGCCGAGCCACCTTTCCCTCAGGTCAGGCTTGTCATCTGAACACTTATTCACGCTAAGTAATGTGGGCAGGCTGGGCATGCGGTGCTCGTAGCCCCGTGCAGTGCCACCAGATAGGCCCCGTGGAATGTTGGTGGGATCAAAGCTTCAGAATTGGGGGCTAGGGAAACCCGACAGCAAGGCCTTGGTTAGGGTGCTTGCTCAGGGCCACTTTGCGCTTGGGGTACAGTGACACTGCTGGAGCAGTTGGGACTTCTGGTTCCTCCACGGGCCCCCATACTCACAGAGGACAAGGAGACACTGCAGAAAGAGTCCGACGGGTAGGCAGCAGGTTTTTTTTGTTTTGTTTTGTTTTGTTTGTTTTTAAAGATTTTATTTATTTGACAGAGAGAAACAGCCAGAGAGGGAACACAAGCAGGGGGAGTGAGAGAGGGAGAAGCAGGCCTCCCGCCAAGCAGGGAGCCCGATGTGGGACTCGATCCCCGGTCTCCGGGATCATGACCTGAGCCGAAGGCAGTCGCTCAACCAACTGAGCCACCCAGGCGCCCCAGGCAGCAGGTTTAATCAAAGGAGGGAACGAATGGTCAGGTTTGTCTCGGGCTCACACCTGCTGGCCAGAGTATTCAGTTTATGTAGACACCTTAGCGGGTTTCAATCAAGTGGACTGCCCAGAGGGTCTCCCACACCACCTTACGGTCTCAAGGCTGTGTTCAGGGCTGAGCAGCTCCGACTGGGGGAACAGTAGGCAGGGAAGGGGGTGAGGATCCTTGGATTGCCTGGAGCCAGCTCATGGGTCAGCTGGAGGTTACATCCTCACCACTCTCCTCCCACGCGTTTGATCTGTGTGCAGTCTTCCATGGTTTGGCTTGAAGACTTACTGAGAGAGATGAGAGGTATTTCCATAGACAGAAAACATTTCTTTCCAATTCACTTTTTGGAAAGGATCTGCGTACTTAGAGGAAAACTCATGAATTAAGTCTGTAAGAAATACTATGCACAATTCAGTGCTTAATTGACAACTCAACCAAGTTGAAATACCTGAGCCATCTCTCAGTTTATTTTAACTGGTTAAAAGAGACTCAGATGGTATGACGGACTTGGAGTAAAGCTGGATGATCTTGGGTGCCCGATTTAACCTCTCTGAGCCTTTAGCTATAAGATGCCAGTGGGAAAATCTGATGCCCAGGGCTGGGAACAATTAATGGAGGTAGTAAAGGTCATGTTCTCAGCACAGTGCCTGGCGCTAGCTGCTCAGTCAGTGATTGGTTCTTCTCGGAACCCCTCTTTCAGAAAATCAGACATTAAAAAAGTCTTTCTAACTTGATTTTCCTAAAAATATGCATTGCAGCCTTGCAGAGACTGGGTGTAAAAGCCCTTGGTGTTCATTTGCCCCACGTGCAGAATGCATGGCTCTCGGGTGAGGCCATGCTTGTTGCTGTAAGTGGCTTCTGGTTGAAATCTTCTCCTGCCCGTAATTTTTTAACAAAAAACCAGAACTGTTGCCACAGTGATTTTTCAGTAGTCTGCATGGTTCTTGCCTGTGGCTCCCAATAGCTGGGTTGCCGTGGTGATTGCCCTCTTATCCTTGAAGTTAGGGGTCTCCCTTGGAGCCTTCTCGGGGGGGTCAGCCCACTTCCTTAGGGGGGCAGCTCTCTGTTACCGGGGTTAGCTCTTGAGAAGGGTCATTAGTAAAGGGAGGATTCTGGATCCTGCAGACATAGAGAAGTCTGTAAGATTGCTCCAAGGTAGGGTCTATGGGTCTGTTCTCAGACTCGCTTTGGGAATCTAGTTTGGGAACGGTCTTCAAAGTACAGTCAGTCCTCATTCTGCACAGATTCTGTGCTTGTGCATTTACCTACTCATTAAAATTTTTTTGTAACCTCAAAATCAGCACTCACGGAGCTTCTGTGGTCACTCACAGACAAGCACAGATGGCTGAGAATCTGAGTCTCCCAACGCCCCCGTTCCTTGGTGGAGTGGAGCAAGGCGACTCTGCCTTCACGTTGCAGCTCTCAGACAGCAAACAAGGGTCCTTTCACGGCCTGTAGAGGGCCACGGTTTCTGTGGTTTTGTGCTTTTTGCAACAGCCCACCGCCCCCCCCCCCCCCAGCACAGTGCCCAAATGCTGTCTGGTGTTCCTGAGCACGAGACAGCTGTAATATGCCTTATGGAGAACACATGGGTGTCAGAGACGCTTCGTCCAGGCACGAGTTACAGTGCTGCTGTCGGCAAGTTCAATAGTAATGAACCGACGGCGGATATCACATAAGGTCTCTTGAAACGGAAGCACACATAGAGCACGAGTGCGTGTTGATGGGTTGACGAAAATGTGGCTCATGTCTTTAAACCCGGCTTTTCCCGGGAAAAGGGAGCCAGGCTTCAGAGACTTGACTTTGTTCCTTCCTGCCTGCTGTTCTCCTTCGGAGGGGGTTGGCCCAGAGCCCTTATGGAGAAGGATTTCTGGGCTGCCTGCTTTTTGTTTGTGTTCCAAGGGCAGGTCACTGTCGTAGAGCTTCTGGAGAGCGGTCCGGCTCTTGCCTGATGGGAGCCCTGGGCTGTCCAGTGACGCAGCCTGGCGGGGGCTCGCACACTAGCCAGAATGTCCATAGATGGGGTGAGTGAAGACACGGGGTCTTCCGTGGGTTAAATGAGGACATGGAGCTGAATCCTCAGTTTATTATGACTGATCATTTTAGAAAAATTATAGTTGTCTAGCTAAAGGATTAAGATTTATTACATTCGGTTGTATCTTGAACATCTGCGGTCTTGATTCTGTGCCTTGAATTCGATTTTAATCAAAGATGTGTTTTCTTTATTTCTTTCTCTTGATGTCAGCCCTCTGATCACCACCGTCAAAATTAACATTTCCCCCTTGCGAGGTGAGGCTTGGGAAAACCAGGGATATGTGGTTTACCTGGCCAGCCTCTTCATTTCAGCCTATTTTAACTGGCACCTTGGCCCCTTGAAAATGGAAAGGGCTGAGATGGAAGAAGGGTAAAAAGTAGTGGAGGGTGCTTTTTGTTCTTTTGGCCAGAAGGCGTTCCCTAGTGGAGCCTACATTTTAAGGAAAGCGCCGTTTTTAGGTTTGTCGAGCTAATCCAGTCCTAGGATTCACTGCGCAGCTCTCGCCTGTTCCTTGGCCTGCAAGGTCCCTTAACAGGTGGTGATGAGGAGAGGCAGCTTCCAGACGGTCGGAGCTGGACTGCCCTCTACCCCGGTGATTGTGACCACCCAGCCAGCTCGGCACCTCCTTCACTCATTTGCCTGGAAGCCGGTTCCACAGACGTGGCCGCACCCACTTTCCTTTGAATGGGGTGTCTGAGCACCCTGCCTCCGTCTGAGAATGACTGGGTGCCCTGCCTTTCTGCCTCGGAACAGGGGGTGTCCCTTTTGTGACCGCAGTGTTGACGGAACCATTATCAGAATGAAGTACTCGCTTTGACAGGCCTTCGCCAACCTCAGCCAGCCTTCCTGCCTTTTCCTGACACATCCTTATCTTCCAGCAGGGAGGGCGTCATCTGTTTCATTTCTTGGCAGAGAACAGTCTTTATCCATTGGTGCGTTTCCTTCCTTGTCTGTAGTAAGAATGGCATAGGAGCTTAATCTGGATGCTTTCTTCAGAGGTCTTCAAACTGAAATTCCATGAGGAGATTATCTGTAAGCATTCTGGATAAATTCAGACAAGTAAAAACAGGGAAATACTTCAAGACCCCCACGTCTTGGTTTTTTTAAAAAAAAATCATTAGCAGTATTTGTTCTGGAAAATATCCATCGTAGATTGTTTTAAAATCTGTCATTGTTTGAAGTTTCCTTTATGTTCTTTCTCATGAAATTAGATCTCTCTTCCTTGCTATCACGTATACTGTGTTGGGTTGTTTAAAGGAGAGATGCATATGTACATATATAAAACGCAGTCATGGTATCTGGTAATGGAAAGATTAACGGATCTGAATGAGGAAAGATACACATCAGGATCACCGGCCAGTATCTGAATGGCACCGAAAGCTACATTTTGTTGATGTTCACTGCTTGGAGGAATTTTTACAACCAGTTGATAATCAGTTTTAATATTGCTTCAGAGACATTTTAAGGGAATAATGTTTGGGAAATTACATGTAAGTGGAAAGAAAATGTTTTCCGTGAAGTATTTTAAGTGAATTTAAAGACTTTCCTTTAAATTTTCATTGGATTTCTAATTTGAATAAAGGGAACTTTCCTCTGCCATGCTTGCTATCGTTTTGAAAAGTGATTATGTCAGAGTTTGATCTCTGGCTTCTTATCTTGATAAATCGAATCCTCTTAATGCTGCAATTTAGCCGCAGCAGTGAACATCTGCCTCTAGGAGGAAAGGTCTTTTTTCCTAATTCATGTTTGGACAGGAAGGTGTACCTGGTAATGAATCTGGATTATCTAAAGTGCCAGTGATAGACCTCGTCTCCCGTAATATACTGGTTTGCCTGCAGGCCCGGTCTCTTCTTGAGCGCCTACTGATAAGGAAAAACAAAACAAAACAAAGACTTCTTAACTGGGTAGTTGCCTTGGGGAAACAACAGCTCCTGATTTGTTTTATGTGTCTTAGGCTGAGAAAAAAGAGAATTTAAATAACACTCACAGGTTAGCAACGGCTATTTAGGTTGCCTCTGGGCTCCTCTGAATGATTTAGTCCTTTGTCTCCTTCATCCCTGCATCGCTCCCAGGAGGCCCTGGGGCTCGGGCAGGTTTTGTTTTCCTCCTGTGGTTAACTGGTCTGTGTTTGACACTGTGCCCTAATGATTCCTTGTTCGGGGTTGAGTCTATAACCTTCCCTAGTGGTTACCTCGCCACACAGATAGAATATTCATTTTAGGTTAGCTGGAAGATCACCTGCTCTGTGCCCAGAGAAACGGGGCAGAAAGTGAAGATTATTCTAATTTGTACCCCAGCCCTCACCACAGAGTTGCTGACCCTGTTCGCATCATGTCAGAGAAGGTGGTGAAGATAGTCTGTGGTATTAGCTGAATCTTGCTGTATGACCTGGTTCCTTTTTTTAATAAAAATCCAAGTGTGTTAAGAAGGAAAGTATATTTTTTTCTAATTGGAAAGTTTAGGATTCCATATGTCCAGGAGATCCAGCTTGTTAAATATGTAGTTCTACTCTTTTATTTATTTACTAATTATTTTTGTTTGCTTGATCTTGAAATGTATAGTTGGGATTTTTTTTTTTTTAACTCCTACTGTGGTTTCAACATTGTTGGTTTTTCCTTGCAATTCTGTCAGGGTCTGCTTTGGATAGTCTAATGCTGTTGTTTTCGTTAGTAATTAATTGTTTTGGTTTTTGCCCAGAACTCAGTTTTGTCTGAAATAACTTGTTTCTACCAAGTTTTTCTTTTTTGCCTGGTATTGTCCATTCTCTTACTACTTTCAGCCTTTCTTAGTTGCTGTAGGTGTGTCTTTTGTGAATGACATGAAATTTGCATCCCTTCCGTCTGTGGATGTTTGTCTTTTAAATGGTGGTCAGTTTATCTTTACGATTTACCATGCTTGTTTCTTTTTCTTAGCACTTGCTTCTGGAGGAGGCTTGGTACAGTTTCTCTTAGGGACTCCTCTCTTCCCAGCAGACTTGTTGCCACTTCTCTGGGCCCCTTGGTGATTTCCTTTGTCCTCTTGAGTAAGGGACAGGCAATGTCAGATAGGGAGAGATAGGTAGAGGATTATGGGATCAGGCTCATAGAAATCCCAAAAATGTGGAGATGTGAGGAAACCAGAGATAAGGGAACACACCAGACCACTCTGACCTAGGTGTGTGTATGTGTGTGTGTGGGGGGGGTGTCTTTTTTATGACAGTCACCTGTGACCAGCAAAGAATAACCAGACCGGAGAAAGAAGTAAGCCATTGAAGATGTTATCAGCAGCTCTTACTCAAACCAAGACATCACAAGAATGGTAAGACCACAAGCTCCCTGGTCAGTTCTAAATAGAAGACTGTCAGTGAAGGCCCACGTTGCAACTGTGGGGACCCCTCTCACTCCAGAGAGCGTTTTCTCTTCTGTATCCTCGCTGAATAAAACCCTATAGCTTTACTCCCTCTCCTCTGTCCCCGAGATTCAGTCCTGGACTCTGTGAGATGAGACCGTCACCCCCCACCGCACCCTTCTCTGTGGGAAGGCAGCTCTTGTGTGCACAGCTCCATGCGATGACCCTTGGTCCAGCTTCCTGCCCCGCACACGCCCCCACCCAAGTCTGGATCTGGGTGTTGGGGCTGCTCCCCAGGCCTCACCCCCAGCACGGCCTCTGCTCTCTATTTCTGGCGGGAGGAAGCCGCATCATGTCTTAGCTCCATCCGCCTCCCCGTCAGCACCTGAGTTCTCTTTGTTTCTCCACGGAGTATAAGTAATGTCCGTGGCTGCAGAGCTTCGTACAGTGGGGGCGCTGGGCTTTTCTTGCTCTGACCTGCTGGAGGACTTTACCTTTGCCTTAACCCCTGTGTAATATTTAACAGAAATTCCGAATGGAAAACAGCAGTCCTTCTCTGTTGCTGTGCTCGAATGTTCAGTTGTTCTATGTGCTCATTCACTGATGTGTGACTCTGCCCAGATTTTACCACACATCGGCTGTTTGCCATCCTAGAATGCCCATGGGAATGGAACCTGCAGGTCATTGAATTGTTTGGTGACCCTGGTTTGCTCTCAGAAAACAGCTGCAAAAGCTTGACTTGGGGGACGTGTTGACTCCATTTATTACTTGGACGCCTACTTCCCACAAGTGCTGATGTTATGTTCGGCGAAGCCAAATTCTGGTCGAGGTGTCTTAGCTGATACTTTGGCTTTGCCTGGATTATTCTGGGGGGAAGAAAAAGAGGAACTTAGTGTATTGCACATCAAGTGCTCTATTTTCCTTTTTCACATGAAAAAGAAAAGGGAATGCTTTGGTTTGCCGAAGTGTGTTGTTATAACAGCTCTTGGGAGAGCTAAAAAGCAAAAAATGACATTCTGACAAATCTTTTACCTTAGTTAATTAAGCTCTTTGGGGAACTAGGCTGGAAAGCTGAAGGGTAATGCATTGCAGCATAGTTAACTGGAGAGGCCAATACGATGGTGAGTCTGGGGCCATAGAAAATTCTTATAGACTCTCTGAGGGGCCTGTAGAGGGGAGGACGCAGGTTCCTGTGGTCATATTGTCTGTTTAGGGTGAACTTTTTATTGCAGAAAACTTTTAAAGATACCCCAGAAAAGACAGAGCAATATGGAGCATGCAGGTGGCTTAGTCGGCCAAGCGTCTGCTTTTGGCTCAGGTCATGATCCCGGGGTCCTGGGATTAAGCCCTGCACTGGAGAGAGAGACTGCTTCTTCCTCTCCCTCCATTGCTGCTCTCCCTCTCTCTTTCTCTCTCTCTCTGTGTCTCTGTCAAATAAATAAAATCTTCAGGGGAAAAAAAGAACAATATCATAATGAATCCTGTGTTCTCACCCCTCACTCTTCAACCACTACTGTGGCCAGTCCTGTTTGGTCTCTGCCAACATCCACTCTCTTCCTTTTTGTCTTACTTTGAGGCATGTTCTAGATACCGTATCATATTCACTGGTTAAAAAAATATATATGTTCCACTGTGTATACCTCCAAGGCAGAGTCTTTTTTTAAACATAGACACAGTATTATTGCTCTTAAAAAATAAGTTCTTAATATCCTAATATCATCAAATATTCACTTACTGTTAAAATTTCCAATTATCTTAGAAATATGACTTTTTTCTTTTTCTCTTTTAGTCAAGATCCATGTAAGAGTCACCCCCTGGTGATTGTTGAAATGTCTATTATGTGACTTAATCTGTAGGTCTCTCTACAGATTCTTCCTCTCATTTGTTGAAAAAACAGGGTCATTTGTCTTCAGGTTCCTATAGTCCTCATTTTACCAGTTATATCCCCTCGTGTTGTTTTATATATTCTCGTGTCCTCCTCTTTAACCCAGATCCATTCTTTCATTAGTGATTGCTATATGGCAATGTTATAATTCCAGCATTCCTTTTCCTGTATTTGTTGGAATGCATCTGTAGAGAGAAACTCTGACTTACCTACTCTGTGACTTGTAATTAGTATAGGAAAAGCAGAAAATATATTTTGATTCTTTGCTTTCATTTATTGCTTGTTGAAAAAAGTCAGTTTACTAGAGTTCTCATTGGTGACCAGTAAATCAGTCATTTTGTTTTAGTATCATTATGAACTCATAGATGTGTGGAATGTAAATATCTTCAGTGTGATGTAATCAGTTGCAGTTTTGACCCCTACTGATGATCCAGTGGTCCCCAGCTTTGCAAGGGAGAGCCTCTGTAGGTTGGCTGAGTCCCTTTGACTTATCCTATGATATGATGACATGATCCAAGGCTCATCTTGGACTTTTTCTGTTCCACATCTGGAATTGGCACTTATCCAAGGAGCTCTGGGACCTTTTCGTGGAAATACTGTTTCAAGACCACAGTCTGGGTGCTAGAGTGCTTATAGTACTGAGTTGGTCATTGTTTCTGAGCCTTTAATAGAGCTAAGGAAATTTATTTTTTCTTTCTCCTTCTTTCAGATAAAAATACATCATGAGTTCAAACTGATATATTCAACACTAGGACTACAAGGTTTTTTATTTAACGTCTTTCTGTTTTACATGTATATATCTTCTTTTTCCCATACCAAGAATCCTGGTTCTCAGTGATACTGGGAATGGTAGAAATAGAATACCACGTAATTATTCATTTGCCTTTTCCCATAATACATTCCCAGCAGTCTCAGGATACCCAAACCAATGCAGTCACCAGCAGTATGACAGTTTAATATTTTTGTTGCATTTCTGTTGAGCTTAGAGTGTCTCCTTTGAGGGATGTACAATGATAGCTATTTTAAAGCCATCTGGTTCTGTCATTATTTATATTATTTATGTGTGCGCACAAGTCTTTTATAAGGATAGTCTTTCTCTATATGGTCTCTTTTATTTATTCTTTCTCCTTTAATTAGTATGTTTTTAGGTTTTGTTTGGTGTGTGTGTGTGTGTGTGCGCACGCACTTTTAGAGCAATTTAGTACTTTTGTTCTGAGGCCTACCGTATTCTGATCCCACTGTGTAATCCCTTAGCCACCTCCTTGTTTCATCATCTGTTAGTTCCCTTTGTATGCACTGTTCTTGTTAATACACCTTTAGCCAAAGAAGTCACATGACAGTTTTGGATTCAAAGGGAGAACTAAATGCACTCTTTTTTTTTTTCTTTGAAGATTATTTATTTATTTATTTATTTATTTATTTATTTATTTATTTGACAGAGAGAGAGAGATACTTAACGAGAGAGGGAACACAAGCAGGGGGAGTGCGAGAGGGAGAGGCAGGCTTCTTGCTGAGCAGGGAGCCTGAAACCAGGCTGGATCTGAAGACCCTGGGATCAGGACCTGAGCAACCACTGAGACACCCAGGTGCCTCAGTAAATGCACTCTTGATGGAAAGAGCAGGAAAGCCACATGGCAAAGGGTGTGCATAAAAAGAAGGCCAAGTTTTTGGCCATTTTACATTCTGCCACACTAACACTATATAATATTTTTATCTGGACTATTTTTATTTTTATTTTTTTTATAGATTTTATTCATTTGACACAGAGAGAGAGAGGGAATACAAGCAGGGGACGTGACAGAGGGAGAGGGAGAAGCAGTCTTCCCACTGAGCAGGGAGCCTGACGTGGGGCTCTATCCCAGGACAATGGAATCATGACCTGAACTGAAGGCAGACACTTAACACTCTGAGCCAACTGGGTGCCCCATCTGGTCTATTTTTAGTCATTGTCTATTAGTTTCCTACTGTGAGTGACAATGAAATTAGCTATTGATCTGTGATTTTTCCTGCCTTCACTCTTCCCTGCATCTAATGTGAAGAAAGACCCTTTACTCACCAATGCCAAGTGTAAGGAAGGCAGTCCTCTTTTTCTACTCTCATGCCCTCCCTTGTTTTCACCTTCCCTTTTTTTAAGTAACTGTACCATGTCTGCATTGTTAGAGTAAGCAGCCATTATGTGTGATACTCTGTCCCCTATAACCATCCATCGGTCTTAGTTTTACAGGTGACTCTCTGTGTAGTGCTCCCTCTCAGTACGTACAATGGTGCGCCTTCAGTTTGGCTGTCTGAAGCTTGTTCTCTGGTATGGTCTTGAGGAAGTCATGGGAAGAATGCTTGCAGAATTCTTGCATGTTGGTTTACCTGTAGCTTTTATACTTGAAAGTTTAGTTGGATACATTTGTGTATATAAAAGAGCATTGGTTCAAATGTTCTTTCCTTGAGTTTTTTAAATATGGTATTCAGTTCACTTCTGGCTTGAAGTGCTTCTCTT
>PITA01009531.1:0-77191 GCA_004023965.1 Spilogale gracilis | reverse complement strand
CCTGCAATTGAACTACTGGGCATTTACCCCAAAGATACAGATGTAGTGAAAAGAAGGGCCATATGTATCCCAATGTTCATTGCATGAATGGCCACAATCGCCAAACTGTGGAAAGAGCCAAGATGCCCTTCAACAAATAAATGCATAAAGAAGATGTGGTAATATATATAATGGAATATTATGCCTCCATCAGAAAGGACGAATATCCAACTTTTGTAGCAACTTAGACTGGATCGGAAGGGATTATTCTGAGTGAAATAAGCCAAGTAGAGAAAGTCAAGTATCACATGGTTTCACTTACTTGTGGTGCATAACGGGTAAAATAGAGAACAGTAGAAGAAGGAAAGGAAATGGGAAGTAGGGTAATTTGGGGAGGGAAATGAAACATGAGAGACTTTGGACCCAGAAAAAAAACTGAGGGTCTTGGAGAGAAGGGGGTAGGGAGATGGGAGAGCCTGGTGGTGGGTACTGAGGGCACATATTGCATGGAGCACTGGGTGTCGGGCATAAACAATGAATCCTGGAACACTGAAAAAATAAAATAATAAAAAAAAAAGAAAAAAAGAATTGAACCCTGATTCTTTTCAGGGAAAATTAAAGTATCTCTATTCAAACTCATCAACTCTGCTACCAAACCAATACACCTGCCTATCTTTTTCACTCCCATCTTCATTCCCTCCTTCTGCACTTGGAGGAAGCATTTGCCTTCCAATGAATGCTTCCATTCTGTCTGCATTCCACACTGCATCTCCTCCCATCTTTGATAAATGTCTCAGTATTGATAATTCTGTCTTCTTTGATAAATGTCTCAGTATTGATAATTCTCTCTTCTTCTACATTCTTTTATTTAAAAGATTTTATTTATTTATTTGACAGAGAGAAACAGAGCTAGAGAGGGAATACAAGCAGAGGGGGTGAGAGAGGGAGAAGCAGGTTTCCCACCGAGCAGGGAGCCCTATGCAGGGCTTGATCCCGGTATTCTGGGATCATGGCCTGAGCTGAAGGCAGATGTTTAATGACTTAGCCACCCAGACACCCCTCTTCTTCTATATTCTTATCACTATTTAAATATGCTTGAGTGCCTACTATCTCTATAGAAGAAATGCATCTCTTTTGTTCTTACATTTGTCTTTCAGTTTATTTTCTCTTTCACAACCAAATTCTTTTTTTAAAATTTATTTTATTTTTTCAGTATTCCAAGATTCATTGTTTATGCCCCACACCAAGTGCTCCATGCAATACGTGCCCTCAGTACCCACCACCAGGCTCTCCCATCCCCCTACCCCTTTCCCTCCAAGACCCTGTTTGTTTCTGAGTCCAAAGTCTTTCATGTTTCATTTCCTCCCCAAATTCCCCTACTTCCCATTTCCTTTCTTTCTCCTACTGTCCTCTATATTATGCACTAATGCACCACAAGTAATCACAACCAAATTCTTTTTAAAAAGTGTATGTAATTACTAGACGATTTTTTTTTAGTTACAGAAACAAGTAATTTATTTTATCCTATCTACATATGAGGGTTACATTTTCTTTTCTTGTTTTCTTTTCTTCTTTCTTTCTTTCTTTCTTTCTTTCTTTCTTTCTTTCTTTCAAGATTTTATTTATTTGACAGAAAGAAACACAGATAGAGAGGGAACACAAGCAAGGGGAGTGAGAGAAGGAGAAGCAGGCTTCCCGCTGAGCAGGAAGTCCCATGTAGGGCCTGATCCTGGGACTCTGGGATCATGACTCGAGCCGAAGGCAGATGCCTAATGACTGAGCCACCCAGGTGCCCTGAGTGTTTCATTTTCATAACTGAGTTTTTATTTTTAATTGTGGTAAAATACACTTAACATAAAATTTACCCTCTTAACTATTTTTAAGTGTTCAGTTCAGTGGTGTTAAGTATATTTACAGTTCTGTGTAACCAGTCTCCAGAACATTCATATTGCAAAACTAAAATTCTATGCACATTAAACAATTGCCCCCTCTGCCCCTCTCTTCAGTCCCTGGCAACCATCCTTCTACTTTCTGTTTCTATGAATTTGACTAGACTAGGTACCTTATGTAAGTGAAATCGCAAACATTATTTTCCTTTTTTTGGTGTTAGCTTATTTAATTTAGCATAATGCCCTCAAGGGTTTATCCCTGTATTAACATGTGCCAGAATCTCCTTCATTTTTAAGGCTGAATAATATCCCCTTTTATGTACAGCCTACATTTTTAAAATTCATTCATCTGCCAATATGTGCTTGTGCTGCTTCTACCTTTTTGCTGTTGTGAATAAAGCATCAATGAACATGGTATACCAACATCTCTTCCAGACCTGGCTTTCAATTATTTTGGGTATACACTCAGTAGTGGAATTACTGGATTATATGGTAGTTCTATCTTTAATTTTTTGAGGAACCACCACACTGTTTTCCACCAATTTACTTTTCCACCAGAAGAGCACAAGAGTTTTTAATTTGTCCACACCATCACCAAAACTTGTTACTTTCTGTTATTTTTTTTCCGTAATAGACCTCCTAATGGGTGTGAGGTAGCATCTTCTTGTGGTTTTGATTAGCGTTTCCCTGATCAGTGATGTTGAGCATCTTTTCATTTGTTTGTTCATTATGTGTATGTCTTCATTGGAAGAATGTCTGTTCAGGTCCTTTGCCCAGTTTCTTAGCATTCTCTCTGCAGAATTTGCTGGGATAGATCTCTATTTTCTTTCATACCGGTATCTTCCTTTACACCAGATATTTCTATTATTCCCATTCTTCTGCTCCTTTTCAGCCCACTTTTCTGGCTCATTCTCTTCTGCCATGATTTTGCTTCTTGCATGGATTTTTCAGTCAGTCTCGTTTCCTTCCCACTCTACACTTGCAGGGAGATTTCATCCTTACTCATGGCTGTTGCAATCTGCAACCACCATTTATATTCCAATGGCCCTTAAATTTAAATTTCTAGATGATCCAGCTTCTCTGAATTCCAGGTGCATATTGTCTAATGGCCCTCTTGACATTTCCACTTGCATATGTTAAGAGTACTTCACCACATTCAAAACCGAATCTGTGATCTGTCCCCAGAAGTCATTCTGCTGCCTGGATTTCCTACCTCAGAAAAGTCACCATTATCTGTTTGGTCCCCAGAAACCTCAGAATTATGACATTGTCCTCCCTTCCTTTTGAACATTGAGGACTTAACTAAATGTGTTAAATAATTCTTACATATATTTCTGCTCTTGCCTGCTTTTTCATCCTTATTGCTACGTATGGGTCTAGCACTTATTATTGACTTCTAACTCAACTCCCATATTGGCTTTTCTATTTATTAATTGCATGCATAATGATGTTTTTGAAATAAGCATTGGAGTGTCCCTATCCATTTTTCAAAATCCTTTATGGGCTTCTCTTTGTTCTGAGAGTAATGTCCAGTGATTTCTTCTGCCACAGGGTGGGAGTGTAGGGGAGAACAGAAGGGGCAGAGGATTAAGCACTTAAACTCCACCCTAAAGTCTGCAGAATGGGAAGTCCTGGGAGAAATCATGGCCAGGAGGTTAGGAAGAAGACCAGAAAAGGGAAGGAACCTGAAGTTAATAGAGAAGTGCTTCTAGAAGGAGGAAGGGATCAGACGATACTGAAATGTGCAGAATGCTGAGGGCTAGAAAATGTCTGGAGAGAGTTGAGGACAGAATGCGAGGTAAGTGGAGAGAGTTCTCCTGAGTTTTGCTGTGAAGAATTAGATGGTGTGTTAGTTTGTTAAGGCTGTTGAAACCAGTGCCACAGACTGGACACTTGAATGGCAGATATGTACTTTCTCATAGTTCTGGAGACTGGAAGTCTCAGATCAGGGTGTTGGCTGGGTGGGTTCCTCCTTGGATTTTGGACAACCTTCTTCTCCCTATGTCCTAATATGGTCTTCCCTCTGTTCTTACCATTCTCAAGTTCCCTTTCTTGTAAGGACACCAGTCATATGGAATTAAGGTCCACACTAAAGTCCTTATTTTAACTTAGTCACCAGTTTAAAGGCCCCGTCTCCAAAGGTAGTCACATGCTGAGGCACAGGGAGTTAGGACTTCAACATATGAATCTCTAGGTGACACAGTTCAGCCCCTAATAGATAGGAAGAGGGATCCTGGGGCATTATACCACCCCTAGGTCCTTCTTACATAAAAATTCTGGGACTGACTTGGCTGCTTTTTGTTTATTTGTTTGTTTGTTTTGCCCAAATTGCTCAATTTTTACCTGTTACCATCCCTCCCAGTAGATCAGTGAGGATGCTGTTTGTTTAGATAATACTCATCTGATCCTTTCAGCTGATGGTCTGTCCCTGCAGTGATTGTCCCTGTTTACTAAAGTTCATTGTAGTGTTCTCTGACAGTACTCACCTGTTTATAGTCTGTCTCTGTACTGGACTGTAAAAATCATGGACTGCATGTTCTCAGATGTCCTGCTCACCACTGGGTGCTGAGGATCCAGCACAGTGCCTGAAATATTGCTGGTACTGAGTAAATATTTGCTACATAGATGATTGATTGAAGGAAAATACCAACATGCTCCCTGGTAAGCATTTATTTTAATTTTGCATACTTCTAAAAGTGTATTCCAGAGGTTCAATGGCTCATGCAAATAAATAGAAACAGGCACATTTAGGGTGGAGGTCAAGACCACTGACAATTGGCTGCAGTAGAAGGCACCTTCTAACTTTCTTTTTTTTTTTTTTTTTTTTTTTAAAAGATTTTATTTATTTGACAGAGAGAAACACAGCCAGAGAGGGAACACAAGCAGGGGGAGTGAGAGAGGGAGAAGCAGGCTTCCCGCAGAGCAGGGAGCCCGATGTGGGGCTCGATCTCGGGTCTCCGGGATCATGACCTGAGCCGAAGGCAGTCGCCCAACCAACTGAGCCACCCAGGCGCCCCAAGAAGGCACCTTCTAACTTTCTACAGATGGCCACAAAATATTAATTGTCCTTTCACCCGATGTCCTTATATTGCACCCTATACTAGTTTTGTAGCCTTTTCTGTATTTAAAAGGTGTTATCTTATAAATGATCTTTTTCCCCAACATGTTCTATGAATATTTACTAAAGTACTTCAGCAAGAAAATTACCTATTTGAAGTTACATTCATATTTAGTTTTCCATTGGGAGTCAGATCCAAATTCCGCACCAATGTTGTGACATCTGGCACTGGCTTCACTGTCCCCATGTGCTCCCCCCTTCTGCAATGCTGCTAGTCCACATGAGTTCCTCCAGATCTTGTAACTTTGAACTTGTTGGCCTGGAAGCTCCCCTCTCAGCTTGCAGGTGGCCTTAGTTCTTCTGGTCACAAGTGAAATGTCAGATCTGCCGTGAGACCTTCTGTGACTTACATATTTGAGGGATCAGCCTTCCTCCTATCCTTTGTCATGTATGTCATCAACCTCAAGATTTCCATAGTGATCTATCACAGCTGGACTGTTATAGAGATGGACTGTTATTCATGCCTTGGCTTGCTTCTCAGCCATTACTCCCTCTGCTGGAATGTGAGCTCCATGAGGACAGGGCAGCTTTTCTTGTGGACTTCAAATCCTCAGCATCCGGAAGAACATTTAACACAAGGCTGTGGTATAATAGATATTTAGTAATAAAAACATTTTTAGCTGGACATTTAATTCCATTATGAGAATGTAAAGGACAGGAGAATTAAAGTTAAGTTGTAGAAAGCAAAAGCAAAGGCAGATTTTGACTTTTAACCAAGCAAGTTTGTTTGTTTGTTTGTTTGTTTATTTATTATTTATGATCCCCCTGGAATTCTTATTTATTTATTTTTATTTTTTATTTTTATTTTATGTTACTTTTTAATTAACTTATAATATATTATTTGTTTCAGGGGTACAGGTCTGTAATTCATCAGTCTTATACAATTCACAGCACTCACCATAGCTCATATCCTCCCCAGTGTCCATCACCCAGCCACCAAATTTCTCCATTCATCCTCCCCTCCAGCAGCCCTCAGTTCATTTCCTGAGATTAAGTCCCTTATGGTCTTTCTCCCTCTCTGGTCTTATCTTGTTTCATTTTTTCCCCTCCATTCCCCTGTGATCTTCTGTCTTATTTCTCAAATTCTTCATATCAGTGAGATCATTTGATAATTGTCTTTTCTGATTGACTTATTTCGCTTAGCATAATACCCTCCGGTTGCATTCATGTCATTGCAAATGGCAGGATTTTTTTGATGGCTCACAATAACACAATATTCCATTGTGTATATCTACCACATCTTCTTTATTCATTCATCTGTTGATGGATGTTTAGGTTCTTTCCATAGTTTGGCTACCGAGGACATTGCTGCTGTAAGCATTGGGGTGCACATGTCCCTTCGGATCACTACATTTGTATCTTTGGGCTTAATACCCAGTGGTGCAATTGCTGGGTCCATAGGGTAGTTCTATTTTCAATTTTTTGAGGAACCTCCATACTGTTTTCCAGAGTGGCTGCACCAGCTTGTATTCCCACCAATAGTGTAGGAGGGCTCCCCTTTCTCCACATCCTCACCAACATCTGTCATTTCCTGACCTGTTAATTCTAGCCATTCCGACTGAGGTGGTATTGAGGTTTTGATTTGTATTTCCCTGATGCTCAGTGAAGTTGAACACTTTTTCATGTATCTGTTGGTCATTTGGATATCTTCTTTGCGGAAATGTCTGCTCATGTTTCCTCATTTCTTGATTAGATTATTTGTTTTTTGGGGTTTTGAGTTTGGTAAGTTCTTTATAAATTTTGGATACTAGCCCTTTATCTGTTATGTCATTTGCAAATATCTTCTCCCATTCTGTCAGTTGTCTTCCAGTTTTGCTGACTCTTTCCTTTGCTGTGCAAAAGCTTTTTATCTTAATGAAGTCCCAATAGTCCATTTTTGCCCTTGCTTCCCTTGCCTTTGGCAATGTTTCTAGGAAGAAGTTGCTGTGGCTGAGGTTGAAGAGGTTGCTGTCTGTGTTCTCCAAATTGAGCAAGTTTTAGATTAATAGAGACATTTTATGAAGTGAGAGTTGAGAATGTAGGATGGAAAAAATCCCCTGGTGTGGAAGGAAGACAAATTGTGCTTCCCTAGGGGTGCCCAGGTGGCTCCATCACTTAAGCATCTGACTCTTGATTTTGGTTTCGGTCATGATCTCAGGGTTGTAAGATCAAGCCCTGCACTGGGCTCCACACTGTGCAGAGCCTGCTTAAGATTCTCTGTCCCTCTTCCTCTGCCCCTCCTCCTGCCTCTCTCTAAAAAAACTCAAAACAAATAAATAAAAACTCAAACAAAACTGTGGTTTCCTATAGTGTTTAGCAGTATGTTGGGGACATCTGAAGCCACAGACAAACATGGTATGTACTGAATTTTGTCCCCCCAATCATATGTTGAAACCCTAACCCCCAATATGATGGTATTTAGAAATGGGGTCTTCAGGAGTCAGTCACGTTTGGATGAGGTCATGAACATGAGGCCCTGATCAAGGGATTTGTGCCCTTGTAAGAAGAGGCACTAGAAAGCTTGTCTTTGTTCTCTCCACCACATGAGGGCACAGTAAGGAGGTAGCCATAGACAAACCAGAAGGAGGGCTCTAACTAGGATGTGACCATGCTGGTGCCTTGATCTTGGACTAGCTTCCAGAACTACAAGGAGATAAATTCCTATTGTTGAAGCTGCCCAGTCTACAGTATTCTGTGATGGTGGCCCAAGCAGACTAATACAACATGTCTTCTGACAGTGGTAGTTTTACCTCTTGGAAATTCATTAAAGATAAGAAAGTGTTTGCACACCAATTATGCCAGGGCTCCACATGGCTCAGTCTGCGCTTGGCCAATCAAAAATGTCAAATCATGTCAAAAAAATCAATGAAGAGCGATCAATGTCTTTTTCCAGTCTCTTAAGGAAACACCAAAAGGAGAAACACAATCCTATTTCATTGTAAAGACAGAAAATATGCCCTCTCTAGTCACTCTCGCTATCTTCCACAGGCAGCAGTCTGCTCTCAGTGTCTGCCTTACCCTCTCTGAGTCTCTGAACCCCAGCCCTTTGGCTTCTGTAGTGGGTTTTAGAATTTGACTCTCCACTTGTGATCTTTCCTCTTACATGGTGAAGTGCTCCAACACAGAAATCAGGTTTTGCTTTCTGAATTCATGGTTGAACCCAAATAAGAGATTTTATTCAGCCGTCTTAGGCAGCATCATTTCTTGGCTTCCAGAGCTTTCCATACCTGTACAGTTCCTGTGGCAAGCACTAACCATGACTCAAAAATCTGTTTGTCTCTGGTCCGTGTCTTGGCATGTCCGTGACTTTCTCAAGTTTATAGTTGAAATCAAGCTGCTGAAAGAGTTCAGAACTGGCTTGATGTCAAGTCTTCCAGCAGCTGTCAGCTCTCAAGGAATCTGGTAGGTGGGTCTGTCCAGTTCCTAAATGAGCCCAAGTGTGTTTGCTGTCACTCTTTTTTTGGCCTTCCATGAGGAACTAAGAATATAGATGTCCATGGAGGTTGGGGTAAAGAATAACATCTGGCTTGCAGTACTGTGAAGAAGGCTTTGGGCTTTTTGCTAAGTGGACTTACATATCGCCACATATGTCTACTGTGCATTGAATCTCAATCAGTGTATGTTCTTTCACGTTAAAACTAATCTCTCTGTGATCTCTACTATGTTTGTGATAGACATTACTAGTTTTCAACAGTAATTCCAGTTCTTCCTTTCCTAGAAAGAGAAGATTACCTTTCTCAGCCGCCTTTGCTCTTGGGTGGAAGAACAGTGTGTGATTTGCCATGTTTTCTTCTCCTGAAATCTTGTATTGTGATGGAGGTGCCACAGATTGAATAAACCTGCAATTCTGTGCTACCTCTTGTAGGAGAGTTATTCCTGATGAAAAGACAATCAGGCTTTGTGTGAGAAAAAGTTTTGTTTTGTCAGACACTGAAAAATTTGTGTGATTTTCTGAAGAACATAACCCAAGCTATTCCGATTGGTCAAACCTCCTTCTGTTTTTTTGTTATTTATTTATTTTTTTTGAGGATTAATGTGGCTTGGACCTGACCGCCAACCATGATCTCGTGCTTATGTTCAAAACATACTCTTGGTCAGGTATAGGGTAGCAAATGAAAACAAGCTACGGATTCCAACTTGATTTTAGAGCAGCAAGCTGAGAAAATGATGTGGAAAACATTACCTAAGAATAACTGGAAACTATGTGGACAATATTTTCTCATTATCAGTTCAAATAAACACAACTTAGGGGCGCCTGGGTGGCTCAGTTGGTTAAGCGACTGCTTTCGGCCCAGGTCATGATCCTGGAGACCCGGGATCAAGCCCCACATCAGGCTCCCTGCTCTATGGGAAGCCTGCTTCTCCCTCTCTCAATCCCTCTGCTTGTGTTCCCTCTCTGGCTGTGTTTCTCTCTGTCAAATAAATAAATAAATAAAATATTTGAAAAAAACCCCACAACTTAGATTTAAAAAGGAATTTATGGTAATTCTAAAATTTAATTCCATTTATTGAGGAATTATGAGGGGGACGAGGTGAAGAATACAATTTCAATGCACAGAAATATATTTTAAACTTCTTCCTTCCCACTTCTGCCACTCTTAGTGTCCTTCACATAAAGCAGCAGCTCCATTAAACTCTTGTCTCTCTTCATTTCTCACCCTTAACCCCTCAAAATTCTGTGCGACCTGATACTTGCCAATATGTTGCTTCACTCAGGTGGATGGATCCTCCTTTCTCCTGTTTTCCTCTTTTGTTTTGTTTTGTTTTCTCTTGCCAGCTGTTGTTTGTCTTCCCAATAGAAGGAACAAAAACTATATATATACTCATACACATTAGTAACCTTTGTCTCTGTTACATATGAAGGCAAGTATCAAATTACACTGCAAAATTAGCATGAACTTACTAGGTAGAATAAAAACAATTCAAACTTTGGGCAGACTGTGGTACTTTAGAAGTTGAATCCCAGAGTCCCTCCCTCCCAAGATTTATTGTTTACTAGCAGTATGAATTAGACAGCATATTAAGCCTTCTGAATATTACTAAATGCATTTGTAAGATGAAATTAGTAATACTATCTACTCCATAGGATTATCATTAGATTTTAATTAGATAGTCCCCAGGTAAATCATTTGGAGTTGTACTTAACACATACTAAGAGCTTTCTCCTTTCCCTCCTCCTTCTCCTGGATGCTAGCTAGCCCACTGCATTTTATTCTCTACTATCATTTGAGAAACACTCCACTATATTAATTCACCCCATCTTTATGGCTGCTTTAAACTAGGTTGTATAGTCCTTCTTTTGCAGATAACTTTAAGGAGGAAGAAAGGAAAAGAGGCAAAGGAGACAAGATGAATGAAATGCTCAGGGATTCAATTGCCCTCATTTCAATTTTTCCTTGAGTTGAGAAGGTAAACACGCTTTCTACCTGCACTTTCCTCAACTCTTTTCTGTATTTCCAGGCCAGAATAGTAACCTGGTTAAGAGATCTATGATCCTTTAAAGACGAACATGAAGCAATCTGGAAAAATAAAATATGGACTAGTGTGGGCCAGCTATCCCACTGAATTTGAAAGATAGATAAGAATTTCCAAACATTTCTCTTACTCACAGAAGATGACTATTGTATTAGTAGGCTAGGGCTACCATAATAAAATACCATAGTCTGGGCCACCTAATCAACAGAAATTTACTTTTTCACATTTCTGGAGGCTGGAAGTCCAAGATCAAGGTGCTTGCAGGGTTAGTTCCCCTCGAGACCTCTCTCTTTTATTTGCAGATGACTGCCTTGTTTCTGACTCTTCATGTGGTTGTCCCCCTGTTCACAAGTGCCTGTTGTCTCTCTGTTTATAACTTCATCTCCTTTTCATACAAGGACACAAGTCTATTGGATCATGGTCCATCCTAATGGCCTCACATTAACTTAATCACCCCTTTAAAGATCTAACTTCAAATACAGTCACATTCTGGAGAACTGGGGAATAGAGCTTCAACATATGAATTTTGGGGGAGCACCATTTATCCCATTACAGTTATAAGGTACAAATATACTTTGTCAATGTGGTGATGTGTCAACATTTTTGGCATGTGAGGAAATTCATTGTTTTTAATGCAGAAGGCTCAATAGTACCAGTGTGAATTTAAGTCACATCTCAGGGAACTGGAAGTCACTGTCCGTGTTGCTATCTTTGGAAGCTATGGCAAGTGAAGCTCATTAATGTTCACTTAGGTCATGATTTAATGATGAGCCAATAATGCATTACTAGCTCATAAAAATCAACTCAAGAAGTCAAACTTGTAATGATATTGTATGTGTGTGTGTGTGTGTGTGTGTGTGTGTGAGAGAGAGAGAGAGAGAGAGAGAGAGAGAGAGAGAGTTGACTGTTGTGAGCATGACTTGAGAGTGAAACTAATAATACCCAACAGAGAAAAAACACATTCTCTGAACCCAATTTATTTATTTAGTTGCTTGTTTGTTTGTTTATGCATTGTCATTTTTTAAAGTAACATATGATGTATTATTTGTTTCAGGGGTATAGGTCTGTGAATCATCAGTCTTACACAATTCACAGCACTCACCATAGCACATACCCTCCCCAATGTCCATCACCCGGCCACCACATCCCTCCCTCCCTATCCCAGCTCTCAGTTTGTTTGCTGAGATTAAGAGTCTCTTATGGTTTGTTTCCCTCTCCAGTCCCATCTCATTTCATTCTTCCCTCCCTTCTCCCTACCCCCACCCTGCCTCTCAAATTCCTCATGTCAGAGAGAGCATATGATAAATGTCTTCTTCTGATTGACTTATTTCATTTAGCATAATACCCTGCAGTTCCATCCACGTTGTCTGAACCCAGCTTAAAGAAGAGGAACAAGCCCAGTGCTTAAGGAGGACATATTTTTGTCTACAGTATATTCTAAGGCCACAGTGTTTATAAGTGCTGTGGCCTCAATATGTCCAAGGATTGTTTGACACCATCTTTGTAAGAACCTATTGGATATTTTAAAAAGTCCTCAAGCTATTTTATTCCTATAGAGCATAGAGTGCTATTTCACAGTGGTATCAGCTATTTTAGCTTGGATATTTTCTACTGCTCCTTTTCTCTTTGAAAGTAAAAACTGGAACCCCAGGAGCTCAAATTATTATGAAAAGCAGAGTGTCACAGATGTGGTGGCTGAGGTTGAATATGAGCACATCTTCTTTTATTCCTTTGTCAGCAGGTTTGGACCAGAGTGAAGGCCAAGGTGTGGCTAATAATGCAGTTCTGTATCTCTTTATCTGATAATCTCACTTTCATGAGAAGATCTTTAATCTTGGAGTTAAGCATGCTGCAGTAATGGGATGAAAGAGACTAGGATAGAAGATGGTTGTGTGCACAAGATGCTCCTCTCAAGGCCAGAACTTGGGAGCTTGAATGGCGAAGCAGAAACCCATAGCTGAGGGCAGAGAGGACCACATGCATGTCTTTGGATTTTATTGGACCCTGGAAGGTACAGTTTGAATTATCAGCTATTTAAAATGATGCTTTCTCTAGGAGTTCTTGAATGGCTCAGTTGGTTGAACATCCCACCCTTGGTTTTGGCTCAGGTTGTGATCTCAGGGTGGTCAGATCAACCCTGGCGTCAGGCTCCACGTTCAGCCTGGGGTCTGCTTGAGATTCTCTCTTACCCTCTCCCTCTGCTCTTCCTGCTTATGCTGTCCCTCTCTCATTATCTCTAAAATAAATAAATAAATCTTTAAAAAAAGATGATGATTTCTTCAGACAAAATTTTGTGATTATTCAATACTGTTGAAAGTGATCTTCTGTTCTGGTAGGCAGTCTTTCCTTTTGAAACTAATAGTCCTATTAGCTCAGTTGTGGGGATTTTAAAGTTACTTTAACCTTTTCTATAATGATTTTATGATAAGTAGCTTTAGTAGAAGCAAAGGAGTCTAAAAAATAACACTCACATTCAGTGAATCTTTGTAAGACCTGTCTAGCTCTGTGGGTGTATGACCCCAAACTCATCCTTCTTTCCACTCAAACCTGATGGATTGCCCTCTGTCTAAACTTTAGATATTATTCATGTATTATCTTTTCTCCTGACTTCCTGTTTCCTCAATCTCATTGAGTTTAACCCTTGGAGTGTGGGATTGCTTAAACGGGATGATCTGTTTCCAGTGTATAATAAACACAGAAAGCCCGAGAGTTCACTTAAATGCTGTTTAAGTCATCATCTAGTTCAAAGATTTCCATAATCCCATGTCTCATCTCCATACGTGTGTACGTCTCCATTTTGTCACACAGACAATATCATTCTTTGATCCACTCTTCGATCAAAAGAGCTTCAGGGTTGCTTGACTATTTCTGGGCTTCTGTGTCTCTTTTATTCTGCCACATGCTGCCAGAACTGTTTTCTAGAGCATATTTCCTTGTTTTCCTTTGTTTCAAGGCAATGGAAACTTTACAGCATTTCCAAAATAAGTAAGTCTCCAGTATCTGAGTAGGCAAAGCATTTGGCAAGTCCCAGTATTTAGGAGAGTTTGTGAAGTGTGGTCTAAATTTTCCCTTGTTTCTCTTTCTCCCCATACAAGGTGAGCAATGATTTTTCCCACCCTTTCATCATTTGTCTCCCTCCTTGGCCCCCTGCGGCTTGCGGCCAGACATGGCGGAGGTAGTCGCTCTGAATGATGGCCTGTTCACTGCCAGCATTTCCCCGGGAGGGGCTGTATTCGCTTTACAATCCAAACAACCAAACCAGAATAAAATCTCTGCAATTTTTCTGGCCTATAAACAGCATGCCTTCCTTGGTTCACTTCCTGACACCTCCCCAGGCTGTTTGGGTTTCTGCAAACATCCTTATTGGCTTCAGGAAGGGTGGGATGCAATTGTTTAGTTGTTCAAGGAGTTCTGAAGTCTCTCTCATCAGCTGGCAGTCCCTTAAGGAAATAGGACCAGAGCAGGCACTCTAGAGAGGGTAAACTGGGAACAAACGAAGACAGAAGCCAAGATGAGCCCTCGCACCAAAGTGCAGATCTGGGAGGGTTTGGTAAAAGCAGCCGTGTTTCATCTCTAGCAGGCTCATTCTTGTACAGCCATCGGAGCAATAGCACGGTCACACTCAAATAGGCCTGTGATCCGCTCTGCTGGCCCAGCACAGCTAGACTCAGACTGCCACAGGGGTGTCTCTTCCAGGGGAAACAGCAGTGGATTCCTCTGTTGAAGGCTGGGGGCACACCCTCGTGTTGGGTTACTCAGGATGGCTATGCGGGCGGATGTGAGAGCACCCATCTCCTGTCACCCTGTCAGGGACAAGAGGGCTGGAATAAACCTGCCAAGAAAACAGGTCCGCCCTTTCCTCTTCCTTCTCTTTTTTCTCTTTTTTTAAACCCAAGAGCAAGGGAAAACGACTAAATGGATTATCGTTCAGCTCTTTGTCCGCCTTCTGAGCAGAACAGCTGCGACATTATGAATGACAAAGAAGGGACAATTTGCAGAGACATTGAGCCAAATTATCAAAACGGAGTCTCTAATTTACGCACGGAAAGATGCGTGACTTTGGGGTTGATTCTTGGAACAAATACAGACTTGGTCGGTAGCTGGAGATCTGAGCACCGTGGCCCTTCTACCATGCTGAATTCTGCCACCACACAGATGCCACCATGCCGACGTCCACCACACCTGTCAGTTACCAGCCAGGCCTAAGTTCCTGGACAGCTGATGTTTCAATTTAGAAAACTTTTTATTGCTAGTTCTTTTACAAACCACAAAGTGGAATATAAACCCATTAATATGTCTTTTCTACTTTCAGTATTACAATATATATTGTAGTATGGTTCTAATGTGTTACATCTGTCACTAGGTACACACCATAATCTTTAACAAAGCTTCTTCAGTTTGTTTTCATGAGTTCATAGTGGGCTTTTAACACACAGGAGTTCTAGGACCTAAAAAGTAGCTTAGAAAACAGCTCAGAACTTATATGGTGGCACCAGCAGTTTGGAACTATTCTTCCTATTTCCAAGCTACTCTGCATTGGATTTATTGCGTTGGGATCTGGTTCATGGGTTCCCATGACTTACTCTGTGATCTCAGGAAAGTCTTTGTTTTTCAACCACTTGTATTAGGGGATGATATTCTTCTATGGAAGTTGTCAGACATTTCTTCCAGGGGTCCCTCAAGCTCTCAACTTAATACATAAGCTGGATACCTTCACTAATGTAAATTCTGGATCCCCCAGACCAGGACTCCATCTAAAGAGAGAAGCTGAACAATAGAGTCCTTATGCTGTGCTGTGTTTCAGTGCTGGTCACTTGTCTCCCCCATTGGACCTAACCATCAGTTAAGGGTGTGTGTGTGTGTGTGTGTTTGGATGTGTGTGAAAATGGCATCATGAAGGCCTTGTCTGTTGTTCATGAATCAAAGTCTATCATGAACTGGTTGGATATCAAGCACACCAAGATGAAGATAAGTTTCTCGATCTTCAAAGTTATATACAGGCTCCAGATGGCACTGAGGAAGGGTCATTAGGAAGTCTTGTCTAGTCCTTGGTGATGAGTAGGGTAGTAAGAAAACAGGCTCTGGGCTGGCTAAGTTTTATTTACTCTGAGGAACTAGATGTGCATAGCAGGGGCCTTCGGTCTAGGATTTGGGATGGTGAGGGGAATAAGCGTCATACAATTAAGTAGAATGTCTTGAATAGGAACACAATTCAGAGTTTGGGATCCTCTGACTTCAGTCATAATGACTGAAGCCTTTTTGTAGGTGTGTTATCTCTTAGCTCTTCACCAGAATTAATAATATAACCTATTAAATGGAGTTCCAAGGCTAAGGATGGTGTCTGATTTGCTGATTTATAAATATTTTAATGTTGTGCTTGAATAAATCTCATCCTGCCCAGGCTCATAGCTTTGCTTTTGGTTAGAGTATTAATAAAAGGTGATGGTGACATCCACTTACCATTTCTGTTCTTGTCAAATTTGGTTTGCAGTTATCATAGTGTGCAGGTAATTATATTTTTCTTTAACACATTACTTTTTTTTTTTGATTGCCACTTTTTTTATTATTATTCAGAGGTGTTAGAGCACAGAAGAATCTTTCCTATCTAGGTTAATTTAATAAGTGCTTAAAAAAGTCTTCTTCAACACAATATGGTGGAAAGAACCCAGGAAACATTATTCTTGGCTTTAGGTCTAAACTCTGTCCCTGTGCGAGCTTTGGCAAATTACGTTATCTCACTGGCTCTCAATGTTTTTGTTTTTGTTTTTGTTTTTGTTTTTGTTTTTGTTTTTGTTTTTGTTTTTATCTAGAAGCTGGAGATAAAACCTTCAAAAGTCATGATAGTCAAGTGAGATCTTTGCAACACTTTGTGATAAAGGTTACCTCTTTGAGATTCACACCTACACCTATTACCTATAATAAGGATGATCATAAAGCCTCAGTGGCACATAAGCTTAAGAGTTTACTGTTCACAAGCTCTACTGATCTTGGCTGGAGCTGGCTGAGGAATTCTCATTTCTGCTTGAATTGCTTATATGGGTGTCCACTCAGCACCAGCTGATCTAGGATGGCCTTGGAAAGGACAACTCTGGCAACTGCATATCTCTCCCTCAGGAGGCTATCTTAGACATGTTCTCATGATGAGGATAAAGTACAAACGCAGGGGTGACCCTCATGGCACAGGCAATTTCTGACAAATCTCTGCTTGTGTCCCATTTGCTACCATCCCATTGACCAAAACAAGCCCAGAGTCTTAATGAAAGGGCGGTGGGAAGCTCGGGGTGTGGATTCAAGTGAAATAAAAAAAAAAAAGGGCACCTGTTTGTGATATGCCACAGTACTAAATTAGGGAGAGCAGGCAGGGTCAGAGCTGAAGTAAGATTATCTATGAATTGGTCATTGTTCAGTCTGGGCAGGAAGAGTGTGTAAGAATTCATTAGACTCTTCTGCCTACTTTTCCATAATAGAAAGGTAAATCAAAACGGCCCAAGTTCCTCCATTTGGGAAGCCTAAAGCAGGTTTCTTGAGACTTTTTGGTGGATTCATTATTCTTTAGTGTTCTTTTCTTGTTCTCATTAGGCTGAACCTGATCATCGTGTCATGATTCTTCTGCACAGCGAGCTGGCCTGTGGGTGGGGAAGGCAGTGGGGGAAGACACAGATTTCTGAGCATTTGGAATTTTTGCTTTCTCTGTATTTGACATTGCATTTCTGCCCTCAATTACCAAGTTTTGACATAAAAATTCTTTTTACTCAGGCCTGCATGCCTGTTCTTACGAAGTATAGGACAGAGATGTTGTGTCCTTTTTATGCCGTATACCATATAGTTGGACACTTATACACGTTAATTGTTTGAGCATATGACAATTTCAACCTGCTAGCATGAGACATTCCTTCTTCTTTCCTTTCTTCTTTCTCTCTTTATCTTCTTCTAGGCACTCATTAAAAAAAATAATAATAAGCTACTAGGAACAGGCAGTGGGTTAGTCTTAAAAGGGGGAGCAAAAATCAGATCTGCCATCATCTAGGCTGTAGTTCCTTCTTTGAAGCTCAAATTCATAAGGTGTGCAAAACTCTATTGTGGTTTAGATATATCAGAACAACTTTTGATTATGGTTTTAGGGTCATCAGAACACATGATACTTAAATGGTGATCCCCCTTTCTAATGACAGAATACCTGTACAAAGTCTTCTGAAACTAAGCAGCCACCTTCTGTAAATCCAAACTTCAATCATTCCGTACTGCCAAATCTTTATATTTCAAGTCATAAGTCTATTTTTTTCCCCTGAATATAATTTCTATAGTCAAATCTCTGCAAATTTGCTTATTTGGACCACATTGAACAATTCACATACAGCGAATTTACACTCAAAACTCAAGAGAGGTAGGCCAGTTATGTTCATTTTCCTGGCAGCACATGAAAATAACAAACTGTATTGCTTTATTAATGTAGTTTTACTCTGAATTGGTTTTACTTTTTCCATTTGCTTGCCCAGAAACTTTGTGTGTGTGTGTGTGGCATTTCTCTCTTTTTAGCATGATGTCTTCACAACTAAAGCTCCCATGTAGAGAAGGGACGGCCTATGTCAGAGCCAACACTACCTTATGTTCAAGGCTGTCCCCTTAGTTCACAATTCAAGTCACCATTTTGGACTTTGGCAAACTTGAGAGAACAAACGCTAGGGTAGCCACACCCAGGATGGTAGGTCTAGCTGGACAAGAAGACGTTCGTTCATCTTTGAAGTGTTCGTTCCAAAGAGCGTCGCATTAGAATAAAAGCCCCCTTTATGATAAATGAAGGTGTATTTCTGGTCTGTTTCCCACCAGGGTTCATTTGTATCTGTCAGAAGCTGCTAGGAAGGTCAATGGCACCTAAAGTGGTTTTGCTTAATTGAGAAAACACAGCCCACTGTCAGTTCCAGGTAATGGGGAGTCTTTTTGCAATTTTTGTTTTAAATTGAATTTTATTTCTGGTACTTTATGAAGAATTCAGTCTTTATGATCCCCTTAGGAACAGAATCTGTTTTGTACCAGGGTTATTTCCAAGAAGAGAGACAGTTTGGGCTGGAGCCTGTGTGCCCTCCAGCTGGCTTCTTCCACAGTCTCCTTGTGGAGAGAAAAAACCCAGTGCAAACGAATGCAGGAGGGCTAGTGAGGGCGATGCTATACATATGCATTAAAGTGTAAGGGCAGTAGGTCTTCCCAGCTGTTCACTAAATGCTTCCGCTCCGGGCACCGTGGGTGAGCTTGTTAACCCTTCACCTCTGCAGAGGGGGATTGGCGAGGGTGAGCTTGCTGGTGTTCATTTGAATCTACAGCTATTTGTGGTATCAATGTGCTCATGATGGGCCCAGATGGTGCTCAAGGATTTTAATCATGAGTATCTTTGAGCGGGATTCATGTGCCATATTGCAAAGTAAAGGAACCGCACTGTGGTTCAATTTTTCCAGTTTATAGAATGGGCTTTATATGGTGGAGGTTTGGATTTGAATCTGGGCTTTGGAACTTTCTAGTTAGGGTTATTAACTACTGAGTCTCATCTTCCTTGTCTGCAGAATGTGAATGACATTTTATATCCCTACCTCCGGGAGCATTTGGGGATTAATTAAACACCGCCTGTAAAGTGGAAAGCATAATGTTTTAACAAAGGGCGACTTTTACCAATATTGATGATGAGGACGATGAGGAGAAGAGGATGATGACTATGAGGGCAATGAGCATGATGAGAGATGGCCTCCCATGGTCATGTGACCTGGGGAAGCAGCCCTACAGAGGTGAATTCAGTGGCCCAGACATCCATGTATTTCCTTTGTTTTCAACTCTCCAGACCCTTATCCATGGCGGTTGAGCTTGCCATATCCGTGCCTGCTTTATGAAGTACCAGTGACCTCCCCCTGGTCTCCCTTCTGGTCCGAGTCAAGCAGACTATTGACACACAGCTGATGTAGCATTTCTACCCCCTTCTCTGTGCTGAGTATTTTCTCCACTGCCCTTTTTTGATATTCCTTTTCAATTGAATCTCCAACGGGGTCTCATCCTTGAGACAGAAATTCCACCCAATCTCATGGGTGCTCATGTTCTGTGGGCCTACTGAGATGGTGTTGGTAGTGGTGCTCTCTCTAGGTTATAGAGATTGTAATCGGTGTTGGCTCATAGCTGGGGTGGGACTCTCCAGCCCACCAGCTAAATCTCAACGACTGCTTGTTTCTGTAGACTAAGTTGATCAGAATGGCCGGCGCATTTGCTTCCGTGCTGGAGATGGCTGCCTCCTCCTCCAACACAGAATCACGTTGTTACACAGACCTGCGGCCCACAAAGCCAACCTTATTTACTCTCTGGGCCTTTACAGGTAAAGTGTACTGACTCCTGGTCTAAAGAGTGGGCAGCACTGAACTCTTGGTCCCAGCTCCATTATTCAGCATGCGATGTGGGTAAGGTCTCTTTGTGGAAGTAAGAACTTCCTTCTCTCAACCTCCCAAATTTTCAAGTTAGGTGGTGAACTATTGCCCATTTTTTCCCAAATGAAATGTTGAAAAATGAGCATTCTCAGAAAGCATTTGATCAGAAGGTTCAGGTCACTATTTTCAGACGCTTTCATGACACCCTGTTCATGAGTAGTTTTGCTCACTCTACTAAAGCTATGAGGAGGAGGTCCTACAAACTACTTTAAGAATCAGGCCACTGGCTATCAGGCCCAGCCATCCCTAGAGCCACCCGACGCAGCTGTGAGCAAGTTTCAGAGAAGAAGCAGAACAGGACACGGAGTTGGGTCTGATCCTGTGCAGAGAAAGATCTGTGAGACGCATGCAGAGAATGTAGGCAAGGGGGAAAAGGATCAAAAGAGAATAGATTTAAATGTAGAGAGAAACTCATTGGAACATGACAAGAAATCTCAAAATCTTTCATATCATAATTTCCTGGGGTCCCTTAGACCCTATAAAAGAGTAGGATACAAGAGAGGGAGGAGAATGGGGTATGGCAGGCTTCGGAGGGGCAGGGCTGGTTGTTCAGGGGAACAATGCACGGCTGCACCGGACAGGATGAGGGGGTTTGTGACGGACAGACAGACATACAGACACTGTTTTCCCATGCCCCTCTGGAATGGAATAACAGTCAGAGCCAGAAACCCCTATTCAGGCTGAGGAACAAGGGTGGAAGGCCAGTGAAGAATAACAGGCTTCTGGGAGGTGCCGGTGGAAGAAATGTCTAAATGTTAGTTTTGTGGGCAGAAGAGTGAACGTTTGGAAAGAGGGAGATGGTTTTGCATAGCCGGAGGAGGTAGAAGTCAGTAGGCCTGCAGTAACGCAAGACGAGTATACAAAAATAGCTAACACGAGCCCTCAGTTTCTCTCCGCGAGGCAGATCTATGCGTCCACGGGAAAGCCCACATCATGGGTGGGGGGAATGGATCTCAGGTTCCATCTGTCACTATCTCTGTGAACATGACCATTTTCCACAGGCTCAGCTTTGTCATCTATAATATTGGGTCAGGTGGGATGGGGCAGAGACTTGATGAAATCTAGGGACGCTTCTACCTCCAAAAATGCTCTTGCTTTAGGTCTGTCTGTATCATCTCTGCATTTCACTGTTGGTGGTTCAAGCCTCTCATTCTCAATAATCTACCATCTATCTATCATCTATCATTTCTCTCTCTCTATCCATTCTCTATGATCTATCTAAAAATTGCTGCCATGGTTTTGTCTTCACAGGAATAAAATGAATTTTTTCTCCCCATGATTTGAGCATGTTTATTGCTCTTAAGAGTTTGAATCACTCCACATGGCTTGGTGGCTGGGAAAATTCTGATTAGATGAGTTCTGGTTTTTACTTCACTGTACAGAGTAAAAAAAAATAAATGGGGGAAAATCTAGCAAGTCACAAATAAAAAGCAATAAAGCTTTAGACTTTAAAAAATATTTTATTTATTTATTTGACAGAGAGAGGGTGAGCTCAAGTAGGGGACCAGCAGGGAGAGGGAGAGGAGGAAGCAGGCTGAGCAGAGAGCCTGATGCGAGTCTCGATCCCAGGATCCTGTGATCAAGACCGGAACCAAAGGCAGACACTTAACGACTGAGCCAGCCAGGCGCTCCTTTAGGCATGTTTTTAAAAAATCAGACTTTGAAAGTCACAGAATGCATGCCTTTTGGTAGAGCTGCTCTGGGGAGAGGTGGGAAGGCAGAGCCAAGAAGGGAAATCTGCCGTTTCCAAAGCGCTAAGCACGGCATGGGTGTTAGTTAGCTCCTTTAGTTCTTGTGACCTCCGCGGACTTGAGGCTACTCTGGCCCCTGGAAAGAGGTGGGGTCTGTCCCCGGGAAGCTAACTGGCTTGCTTGGGGAAGGGTGGGAGTGAAATTTGGATGCAGACAGGTAGTCCCCGCAGGGTCTGCTCTTAAATCCCTGTGCCCGCCCGCCCCCCATTTCATCGTGGCCAAGCACGCGGACTGAAGTGCAGCCGGTCCTCAGCCTGGTACCGGGTAGGGTGGCCAGTACAGGGACACGCCCAGCACTCCCAGCCACGCGTGCGTGTTCCTGCTCTACCAGAGGGTGTAGGGGGATGTCTTACTCAATTTTCTTTTCCTATTTGTTAAATGCAGACACAGACATGCATCTCAAGGATCTCCACATGGATTAAAGTTACACTCAGCCATTATCTGGCATACAGCAGGTACGCAGGTAATAATATGTGTCTTCTATTCTCTTCATTCAGCGTCCAGAGTGTGCGGCGTTTCGTTAGGAAATGTGGCGGGAACAAAAGATGGCTAGGGGCTGGTATCGGCAAGGTTTCAGTTTAGTTAAAAAGAGAAGAGAAGAAAATCATGCATACTGACACACTCCATTTGTCTAAGCCTCCAGACTCCAAGGTGATACCAAGTGGACAGGTAGAGAAGGAGCATTTGCCAGAGGGATTGTGTTTGGATTTGAACTTTGGAGATGGATATGGCTGTGCACCAGGAGGGAGGAGGTCCCAGGGCATTTCACACGAAGGAAGGACATGAATGCATAGGTGAGAACAGGTTTGAGACAATAAAAGGACTCACGGAACTCAGTCGTGTTCAGGTTTAATAGGGTGTATGATGTTGGTGGGAACTCTGACAATACCTCACAGGATGAAACTTGACGGGAACTGCTAGGAAGCCTTCGTGGCAATTCCTGATGGAGGCTACAAGAATGTGGCAAGCACAGACTTGAACGGCAGAGCCAAACCTGACACAGAGTCGAAGGTTTATAGCTGATCTCGTGGGGGGGGGGGGGAGGGGAAGTAGAAGGACTGGATCGCCCCAAGGTGGTGAGTGAGTGTCACCAGGAGGGTGACAGGAAGGTTGGTGATCCCTGGTGGTGTGGAGGGGAAAGTCTGAGTTGCTTCTGTTAATCAACTTTTAAAGTCTTTCGCTGGTGCTTCCAATGTCACTCAAAAGATAGTCTTTCCCATCTTTCAGTTGGTTCCTGAGGGTCCTGAGAACGTATTTCAGACTAGGCTACTGTCAGGAGGGGTGAAACAATCTTCTGAAACAAGGTTTCTAAGTATCTTGAAGCATCAGAATGTGCTGTTCTTTGTTAGCCCTCCTGGAGTAACGGAAACATTCTGCTTAGAGGTATGTATGTTTGTTTTCTATTGCTACTGACACAGTACTCTGTATTTTAGCCAGGGCAATGCGCATATGTTACCTCACTGTTTCTGTGGCGCGGGAATCTGTTTCCATCAGTGCGAGAGCAAGGGCTACCACCAGCTCAGGCTTCTACCCAGGGACGACCTGCTTCCAACCTTACTCAGGCGGACTTCCGCTCAGGGCTGCTTTCCAATATGGCAAAGGCTTCCCATGCGTGAGCCACCTAACAGAGGACAAGGGGAAGCATGACATGGAACTCACAGTCTCTCATCTTACAAGGGACATCGGACGGCTTCTGCCACGTGCTGTTGGTTAGAAGCAAGCCAGCAGTTTCGGCCCACATTCAGCAGGAGGGTGTGACCCAAGGGCACGGTCACCAGAAGGTGGGGACCACAGGGGCCACCTGTGGCCAGTGTGAAGGTTTCTGTCTGTGCTTCCAAGAGGGGCTTGAAGCTGGTCTATTTCATCATCAACATTCAAGCCTCCCTCAACAGCCATGTATAAAGGTCCTACTGTGTGCACAGTCTGAGTAAATCAGAGTCCCTCTCCCACATTGCTGTCTTGGAAATGTGAGTTACCATTTGAGAGTCAGATCAAATGCAAAGCATTATCTTATAGGTTTTCATTATCTTATAGGTTTTAATTTATAGGTACGGGGAGAAAATTAGGATTTTATGGAAAGAGGGATGATGTTCTTGTTGATAGTTTCCAAAGATACTATTATAGAGAGGATGTTTTTTACTTCTCTTCCAGAAACTGTTAACAAAAGATGTTGAATCATAAGAATCAGTGACATTTACACATGTTATACTTGCTCTTCAAAAATAATTAGTAATTCAAAAATAATTAGTTCACCCCATTAGGAGTGGGCCCCTAATGTGGTTCCTAGGGCCCTAAAGTGAGCAGATGGTGGTAAGAGTACTTTTTATCAAGTCATGTGCTCCTATTAGTTTTAGAAATGATTTTAAGACCCTTCAGAACATCTTGTTGCACACATCTACTTGTTTTGTTTCAACCTCAAGCATATTCATGTATGTTAGTGACTCTTTCAAATGTCTTGGGTTTTTTTTTTTTTAACTGAAAAAGGCATTTGAACAGAAGGAGTCTTCTTTACATTGGTTTAATTTTTAAGAGGTTTAGATTGAGATTGAGTAATATTCTAAAAAATAATATTTTTTAAGAGTCTGAGAAAATCCTGTGCATGCAAAGGAAAAATAAAAAAACCACGTATTACTATGTGGGTCTCATAAACTAAAGTCAAAATAGCGTTTCCAATTTATGCAGGTTCCTTGAAGAGCCTCATTTTGCTTACCATGCATCCTTCTCAGGTGAGATGACTTTCCATTATTAACTATTGGATATACTGAATAAATTTCCCTCAGTGAAGGTCACCCTTAATTATCAGGGCTCGCCTAATCAGGAACCTCTCTTTTCCTTTGTGTTGAAATAGCTGATTGTCCAAAAACACTTGCCTAATAGCTTTTGCATTGCTCTTTTCTCACCAGAGGTAATCAATCACCATGTTTGCTTTCTAAATGGGAATATTTGTAACTTCTAGCGATTCAACCACTATGGGAATACGAAGATAAGAGAACGTTTGAAAATATTTGAATATGTTTGCAAAGCCATTCCACATCCTTAAATAAAGACATATTTTGTAATAGCATGTTATTTTCTTGCCTCATTTTAATCTTTTTACCTTAATGAGAAATCGATTTCACATAGTCTATTTGGACGCGAGTATACTTCCCTGCTCTCAGAGTTGCACACTAAGAAAGCAAGAGAGCCTAAAGTGTGTTCCCACCATGTCAGAGAAAGCTTTGTTTTAAACACACGAGGGAGTTCTGCCCAGGGCCACTGGACTCCGGTAAGGACAGCTGCAAGGAAGTCAGTGCATTGGGGCCAGGCTGCCCTGGGCTGGCAACCCGCCCGAGCCTCAGTGGGCAGCAATATTGGTCCCGGCTCTGGAAAATCCTGAGCAGACAGGACAAATGCTTTAGGCAACAACTGGTTTGAAAGAGAAGACTGTTTTAAACTGCCAGCTGTGAGGGCCATTTGTGAGAAAGTCTCCACGCTAGGGTGAGGGTCAGAAACAGCTGTTGCCTGGGGTTTAGATTTCAGACCAAAGTGAATTGCTGGCTCCAGGACCGGATTTTCATCATATATGGCTTTGTTGAAATTCAGCTGTTGACTTCAATGGTGCATGGCTTTGGTCCACAGGTCTTTTGTCATTTCGGGTTTTACCAGCTAAAGGCAGAGCCCACCCAATAATCCCTTAGTCCCACGTGAGGTCCTGAAAGCCTCGCTTTCATAGCCAGCGGGTCACAGCCGTCACACCTGTGCAGCACCTAATATTCGGTACATTCTAACTGCATGCTTGGTAAGTGAAAGAATAATATTCTAAGTTAGAAAAATGTTTTTTAGAAGATCTGTTTGGGGTGGAACGGGTACTTCCCTACATCAGATGATGGAGTAAAGGAGGTGCTGTTTCCTTTCCTTTAAGAAACTACGTAATGGAAAAAAGGAGAACAGGGAAGACACCACCTCTCCCCCTCCCCCAAATTTGGTGAAACTGTGAGATATGACTAACCTAAGCCAAAACATATAAAAGTGAGCACTCAAGGTCAAAGATGGATTCTGGAGTATGCAAAGCAAGGAGACTGTAAGTGCGGACTGCTGACACAGCCTGCTTTTCCAAGGCATAATGGGCACTTGGAGAGGTGAGTTGAAGTCTTATCTCAGGGGAGAAGGAGCTTCCCCAGATTATTTGCATAAAAGAAAATCAAGGAAGATGAAAGTGAGTGAAAAATTGCAACGATCTGCCATATTTTCAGAAAGCGGCTTGTTGTAGATCTCAGTTGTGTGGAGAGAACCAAAAGCTAAAAACACTCGTGATGTGTTATAAAGAGAATTCCAAGCAGCCTGTAAGAGAGCCCTGCCTCATGACGGTCCTATAATGAACTGGTCTGGGGGTGGGCGCATCAACCGATTAGAAGACAGCATATTCCTTATAAAAATGTTCTAAGAGAAAAGGATAAAAGCAAAAGGAAAAACAAATGGCAGATAAAAAAATAAAATGTCACAAAGCAGATTGAACTTGTGATGGGCTGTCTGGGTGGCTCAGTTGGTTAAGCGTCTGCCTCCTCCGGCTCAGGTCATGATCCCAGGGTGCTGGTTTGGAGCCCCACATCGGGCTCTCTACTTAGCGGGGAGTCTGCTTCTCCCGTTCCCTCTGCCCCTTTCCCCTGCTTGTGCACGCTTCTCTCTCTCAAATAAATAAATAAAATCTTTAAAAAATAAAAAATAAAATAAAATTGTGACCAAAAAATATCCGTGGATTTAAAAATAAAAGAAAAAACAAGGATGAAGTAAGCTAAGCAATAACCTTTCTAAAACTAGTTCAGAGAGCAGACATGTGAGAGCCGAGGGCAGAAATAGTGACAGAAAGAACAGCATGCACTGTGAGGGCTATAGCAAAGAAATGAAAAGAAAAATAAAACCATCATCATAATGAATATTTTATTTGAAGCGGCACAAAGGATGATACACAACACTAAAAAGGATACTTTGATTCTTTTTCCCAGTTTTTCATGGACCAGGCAGAAAAAGTGTAATATTTAACATGGGATATTTAATTAAGATCAATCAACATTATATCCATAAAATAGAATATATCTTCTTTTCTGGCGTCATTAAAATTTTCACAAGATTTCACCAAAAAAAATAAAATAAAATAAAAAGCCACACACCAATTTCCAAAGAGTAGGAATTGTATACATAACATTCTCTGATTATAATGAGACAAACCAGATATTAAAAAAAGCAATTGCTATCCTCCGAAAATGAAAAATAAAAGTAATAAAAACCATGATGATAATGACAAAATATATCCTTTGTAAGCTGCTGTTGAGGAAAAGAAAAAAACTAAATTTGGAAACTGGAGGTTATCTGAAAAATCAGGCAAATAAAACCCACACACAAATTATGGAACAAGAAACTGCGGACTTGAGTAATATTCATAGTCTTAAATATGTGCATTAACATCAAAGGAAAATGAACATAGTGCACGATGAATGCAACTGGAGGAGTAGAAAAATAATAATCAAATAAGCTAAAGAAATGAATTAATGAAGAACAACAAATTTAAAAGTTTAGATCTTTGAAATAAAATAAAGAAGCAAAAATATAGATATGTTGCTGGCAAGTCCAGTTAAGACAAATAGTAAGAAAGCATAAATGCTTAAATGATAAGTAATAATTACAAGTAAGCAGAAATTAAAGAATCATCACGAGTTACTGTCCTTATTTCTACATAAACAATATCAGACATTGAAAAAAATGATTTACCAAAAGTGACCCTCCAAAAGGGAAACATTTAAAGAGATCCTTAAGCAGGTGAAATACAAAAAGGTTTTAAAAGCTACTTTTTGAAAAAAAGAATGAGACCCAGATTATTTCACAGGGAAATTCTACTGAACACTTAAGAAATACAAAATTTCAACATTACTAAGCTATTCTACAGTATATAAAAAAGAAAAAGAATGAACAGCTTCTAAATTCTTTTTAGTATTTGGTATTATCTTGCCGACCTTAACACAAATAGGATACCAGAGAAAGCCACAGATGCAATCATCCTCACAGATGAGCAGTATTACAAATACAATCCCGCAGCACCATAAAAGAATAAAATAAATAAAACGGAGTTATTTCAGGAATTCGAATTCAAATTTAAAGAGAAAAATGGTGAGATCATTTCCAAAAGTGCTGAGAAGGCTTTTGCTAATAGTCAATGTACATTCTTGATTAAAAGAGGAATAAGAGATAAATACTTATAACAGCTTAAAAGTGTAGGTCTAAAGACAGCAGTGCACTTGTCAGACATATATTCCATTAAAGTGAAGATCAATCAAAAAGGATCCCTGCCTATCATGACTGTTATTTAGAATTGTTTCAAAAATGCTAGCCAAAGGTAGACGATGAGAGAGAGAGAGAGAGAGAGAGAGAGAGAGAGAAAGCTCATGAGCTAAGGGGTATAACCATTGCAAAGAAGAAGTAAAATTATCCTTTTTTACACCTGATATCACTGTTAACTGAAACATCTAGGACAGCCGATGAAAAAACCATAGGTAACGTGCTGGATACAAAGATTGTCATGCAGAGATCAGCAGCCTCTGTGCATATAAACAAAAACCAGTTCAGATATAGTGGAAGAAAAGGTCTCTCTTAAAATAGTGACCAGAAAGACCAAGATGTGTGCATATAATTTTAACAACAGTTGCACATGATCTGCGTGATAAACATTTTAAAGCTGCCCTGAAAGGCACAAAATTAGTGTTGTACAAAAAAAGTTTATTTAAAAAAATAGAAAGGCTGAACATCATAAAGCTTTAGTTCTCTCTAAGTTAATCTATAAATTTAACAAGATTTAAATAAAATTATTGATGGCTGTTTTCTTTGGGAGCCAGATAAGCTGATTTTAAAGTTTCTGTGGAAAAATAAACACATAAATTTAGTCAGGAAATTTTGAAATAAAAGAATAAAGAGGGGCATACATAATATATTTAAAATAATATGGTCCACTAATAAATAGATAGGTCAATGCAACCAAAATAGGCCTACTCTAGTTTTTTTGTATATTATAAAGGTAGAATATCACATCAGCAGGGAAAAGAAATAGGGCTTTGGAGCAATTATACCCAACATCTGGAAAAAACTAAAATTGGATTTCTTATTTTACATCCAAATAAGTTACTGGAGAAAAAAATATTGATATGTAAATAATAAAATTAGAGAAATTGTTAGAAGATGATGGGGAATAATCTTTAAAAAATAATCTTGGTACAGGAAACTCTAGAAATGTAACCCTAACTCTGTAAGTTATTTATTTTAAAAAGACCTGATAAATCTAGTTACATAAAACCAAAGAAAATTATACATGGCAAATGGATCACAAATAAAAGAAAAGAAAAAGAAAAAATGAAAAAAAATTGCAACTCATTTTACAAAGAGCTTAGTTTCTCTGAGACACAAATCTGTAAGAAAATTATCAATAACCCATTGGGAAAATGGGCCAAGGATATCATCTGCTACAAGGAAAAAACTCAAGTGGCTTTTAGACATAGGAAAAGATGTTCAATCTCCCTTATAAGAAATAGTCGAATCAGGGATGCCTGAGTGGCTCAGTAGGTTAAGTGTGATTCAGGTCATGATTCCAGGGTCCTGGGATTGAGCCCCATGTCCACTGATTTCTTGCTCAGCGGGGAGCCTGCTTCTTCCTCTGCCTGCCGTTCCCCCTACTTGAGCTCTCTCTGTCTCTCTGACAAATAAATAAATTTTTAAAAAACTTAAAAAATAGCCAAATCAAATCTAAAATAAAGTAGAATTTTCCACCTATCAAATTGATAATGACCAAGAAGATCGGTAATACAGGGATTCTGCAACCACGTGGGAGAGACAAGTGCTAATTGCTGGGATGCTGACTCAGGGAATGTGAGCTTGGTAAGAAGGTAGGAATAGGGCTGTGTGGGAGTGGGCAGCAAGGAGACAAGTCCAAGCTCTGCCCCACCAGATGCATCTCCCTGAAAGGTGACTCATTAAGTCCTTCTGCTCAGAACCCTCCAAGACTTTGTACGGAGCAAACCTCCATCTCACTGGGATGACAAATAAAGCCCTGTACCATCTGGCAGTTGCCCCCCTCTTGGGGCATGTCACTTGTCTTTCCTTTTTCAACTTCAGTTCTTGGACATTCCTTCTTCCACCTTTTGGGGCCTCCATCCCAACGCATCCCCTCCCCCAGCCTCAGTGACATTTCTACCGGAAACCCTTTCTTAACCTCACAAATGTGGGCCAGCACCCCTTCTAATGTCTCCATCCGCGTCCTCTATGGCTGCTCTCTCTGCACTTACTATGCTCTGTTGTAATCGTCTTTTTAAATATGGTAAGTGCAGTAAGGGTAGGCATGATGGGATTTTGCCCCAGTTCATCTCCAGTCTGGCCTAGAGTAGGTGATCAACTAATCTGTGTTGAATCAATCAAGGGATAAAAATCTGTTATGTCCCCAGAAAACCCAGTGGAGACAGTATTGGGATCCTGGAGGTTAGCAGGGTGGAGGCAGGAGTGGATGAGTCAGGAGGAGGGGAGGTGATCTAAGAAGTGGGGAGATCCTGCTCTGTCCTCTCTGTCTTGTCTGTGACCGCCACTGACATTTATCTAAACTGCCCCCAACTACATTTTATATATTTCATATAACGTTGTTATATCATTACTATACACATTATAATATGTAATTATATATTACATTATTGTATATTACAATGCAATATTATAACAGCACTAAAGGAAATGCTAGACATATTTTATGCCTAATCTCATCAGTGTATCCATCACTTTCATTATTGTTTTGTCTTTGTATTTTTTGTTCACAGTTATTTCTATCCTTATGTAGCCATAGTCATATTTTATATTCTATTTGTTCACTTCATATTTTACTGTAAGCCTTTTCCCTACATTGTACATTCTTGAAGGAAGTGAATAAGTGGGACTTTAGCTACCTTTATTCCAAGTTAAATAAGCTTGAATCTGCTAATGTTTTCTCAAGGGTCTTAGTTTCCATTAACTTAATCATTGTGGCTGCTCGTCTCTGGATCCTTTCCAGACCTAACACATTCCTCAAAATGCAGGAACCAAAGCTACACCCTAAAACATGCTGATCCCTTGTTTTCCATTCTTGCAGAATAATCTATATTGCTCAGCTACCATCTCATTGCAGGGTGGGCCCTATTTTAAGAAAATGCAGGATTTAAAATCTAAATTTATAATACAGATTAACTGGAGAGAAATTGTTATTCACAGAAAGTTTTATTTATATTTATGTAGGTATATATGTATGTATTTAAGAAAGAGAGAGTGCCCATGGTTGGGGGGAGAGGGAGAGAAAGAATGGGTTTTTTGTTCGTTTATTTGTTTGTTTTTGAGAGACAGAGTCTTTTTTTTTTTATTTTTAAAGATTTTTATTGGGGGGCCTGGGTGGCTCAGTTGGTTAAGCGACTGCCTTTGGCTCAGGTCATGATCCCAGAGACCCGGGGTCGAGCCCCACATCGGGCTCCCTGCTGGGCGGGAAGCCTGATTCTCCCTCTTTCACTCCTCCTGTTTGTGTTCCCTCTCTGGCTGTGTTTCTCTCTGTTAAATAAATAAAATCTTTTAAAAAATTATTTATTTACTTATTTATTTGACAGAGAGAGAGAGATCACAAGCAGGCAGAGAGTCAGGCAGAGAGAGAGGAGGAAGCAGGCTCCCTGCCAAGCAGAGAGCCCGATGCGGGCCTCGATCCCAGAACCCCGAGGTCATGACCCGAGCCGAGGGCAGAGGCCTTAACCCACTGAGCCACCCAGGCGCCCCAAGAGTCATATTCTGACTGAGTCACCCAGGTGCTCCCACTTCAAAAAATATTTTTATACTATTTTATTTTTTAAAAGAGTTCTTTGTTTTTAGAAGGATCACCATAATATCTTTAAATACAAAACTTCTGGTACATATAAAATATATTTGAGAATAGCACAATTTATAAATGACTTTTGGGGAATAAAATTGCTGTGTAGGAGGAGGTACACTTTGAGTTTTAAGAGACAGGTGTTCCCATCTTTCTCCCAGATGCCCAGTGTCCTCCATTCTGATTTCAGGGTTGAGTCTTTCAGCCTAATTTGGAGGTGTTGGTAGTTCTTAACTCAGACTAACCATGGGATGAATTTACTACCTGGTGTAGGGCTTGGTTGGTTTTATGGTGTTATTCATTAGACTTAATAATAATTACTTCTTGAAATTTTCATTTAGCATAAGGAGAAATTATTAGAATGCTTTAGTCTTTCATATGGCTATTCAGTGAGCTGAACTATGAGTGTGTGGTATTTGTTTAGTTAGATAGTCTACTAATATGCCATTTATTTGTTTAGCATTCAAAATTATTAGTTATTATAACCTCTTCTCTTTTAACCTTTCTTTTAACACTAATATTCAGATAAGAGTAGATATTTCACCCAAAAATTACTATTATTTTGATTGAGTATTAAATAATATTTTACAAAAAAAATAAGCTTCTAGAATTCCTTGAGACTTAAGCAAACTTACAGCATGGGTAAAACTTATGGATGTCTTTCTGTGTATGAATTTGTTGGGAAAAGAAGTGAAAAAAATCCACAGAATGAGAAAATATTTTTAAATCAGACATCTATAAGGATCTAGTTTTCAAAATACATAAAAAATCCTTATAACAATAAAAAGAAATAAAAGGACAAATAAACTAATTTTAAAAATGGGCAAAGGAGTTGAATAGATATTTCTCCAAAGATGATATGCAAATTGAAAGTAAACTCAAGAAACAATAAATTCAGCATCAGGAGTCATTAGGGAAATAAAAGTCAAGGGCAGGAATGAGATACTACTTCACACTCACTAGGATGGATAGAATGGTCAATGCCATCATCATAGTTGAACAAGAACAAGTGTTGATGAGGGTGTGGAAACACTGGAACCCTCATACATTCCCATGAGAATGCAAATGATGTGGGCACAGGGGGAAAGTTTAGCAGTTTCTCAAAAAGTTAAACCAGGATTACTGAATGATACAGGAATTCTTCTCTTAGATAAATACCCAAGAGATTTGAAAACATGTTCACCTAAAAATGTGTACAAAGTAGTTGTTATTTATGAGCACTCTATAAATGTTCATCAGCAGCATTATTTATGATAGCAAAAAAAGTGGGAACAAACCCAAATGTCCATCAACTGATGAATGAATGAACAAAGTGGTATGTCCATACAATGGAATAGTATTCAGCCATAAACAGGATCTGCACTATCCTGTAGCAATATATGCCATAACATGGAGGAACCCTGAAAACATTAAGCTGCATGAGCTAAGGCAGACACAAATGGCTACATACTGTATGATCCCAATTTTTTTTAAAGGTTTTATTTATTTGACAGAGAGAAACACAGCGAGAGAGGGAACACAAGCAGGGGGAGTGAGAGAGGGAGAAGCAGGCTTCCCGCCGAGCAGGGAGCCCGATGTGGGGCTCGATCCCGGGTCTCCAGGATCATGACCTGAGCCGAAGGCAGTCGCCCAACCAACTGAGCCACCCAGGCGCCCCAATGTATGATCCCATTTATATGAAACATCGAGAACAGGTAACTCCATAGAGACAAAAAGTAGATTAGTGTTTGCCAGGAGATGGATGGGCATGGAACTTGAAAGTGACTGCTGATAGATGTGGAATTTTTTTTTTTTTGGAAAAGTGGAATTAGATAATACTGGAGGTTGCAGAGCATAGTGCACATATTAAAAAATATTGAATTATGTACTTTAAAATGATGAGTTTTATATGTGAATTCTGTTTCTGTTTGTGAACTATCCATACTCCTGATGCATTTACTAGAAGACCCTTTAGAAACTGCAGACTTATTCTTGGTTGTTGATGGATCTTATCTTAGGACTGAAATGGGAAAATAGCAGATGAGTTAAGTTGAAACAAATCTCACCTCACCTCTAGAAAAAGACCCCCTTAACTAGAGGCAAAATCTGCCCAATGGGTGGAATAGAGATAGGAGGTTAATAAATGTACTGGAAGTACCTATGCTTTGGGGACAGTGCATGATTTTTGAATGTTTTGTAAACAAAGAGTTCCTAACATTAGTAGGAACCTCAATTAGTGGACAGCAAGTCAAAGAATGAATTAGTGCACTAAGGATGTTATAAAAGTAGATGCTCAAACACAAGGGAGTAACATGGAGGCTAAAAGAAATGTCCTGGCTGATTTTTATGTCAGACAGGCAGTTCCACTGAGATTCTAATCCTCCTAATATACCAAGAGATTGAATCTTTGGATAGATTCAAGGAGGCTATTATAGAATGCAAGAGATCAACTTCAATGTAAGAGTATCTCCAACAGAAGCTTGCAAAAAAATTTTATATAAAATTCACCAACACAAGAGGAAAAATGGCCAATTGTACTCCGTCAACACTTATGGGGAAATTTTACTCAAATTGTTAAGGTTGAAAGTAGAGGAGGTCTCTGGCCCATGTCTCACTTGCCACCAGCAGAAATCTGATGAAATTGTAAAGGTGGGTAAAGGTGGGACTTGGGCAAGATCCCAAACCTCAGGACCACTTCACTCAACTCTGAATGGCTTTCATACAACTGCCCTCTAAAGTGGGATTTGAATATCTCTTTTCAACACTGCTTCATTATTTTTAGGATGGTCTGAAGTCTTTCCTTTCTGAAATTCTCCAGTTTTCTTTATAGCAAAAAAAAATTTGATTTTGTATTTGCAACTTGGGGAATTAATTACTTCTCAAGGGACAGAGAATTCCATTTTATTGAGACTATTAGTAAAAAGTTTTGCAAAACCTTAGCATTTGCTCAGAAACTCCAGGAAAGAAAGAAATAACAAAAGTATTCTAAAATTCAAGTCGGTAAAACTCACAGATATTCTAGAACTTTCATGACCAAAGGTAATACCGCTGGCTCTAATGGTAAGGTCAATGTCTCTAGGACTCATTGACTCAGTGCCCATGAATTAGTGAGCAGCAGGCCCATGTATTTGTCAATATTATTTCCAATTTTAAGTTCCACACTATTGCAAGCGGACATGGTAAAATATTGCAGGGACTCATGTAATACACCCAATTGTATCAATGGGTACAAGCAGCCTTTCCTTAACATCATCCTAGATAGACTTTACACTCTCTAAAACCCAGATACCTGGTATTCTGAAGGGGATGTAAAACTCCCAAGCCTCAAAAGAAAGGATATTATTAAGCACTATTAACAATTAAAATAGTAAAATTCCAAGGGAATGATTCTTGAGTTATATGTTTCAATTAAAGAGGCAAAAACTTATCCTCAACTCACAGAAGACTTTCTGTTGGAGACTTCAAGCCGAAGGCTCTGAGAAACCCCTAGAAGTAGGTGATCTTTAGAATGAAACAGCTTCTCCCCAGAACTTTGAACCAGGTAAATGATGGCATGAAATAGAGACTTCTTTCACATAAGACCTACAGGACAAGACCACAGACAGTCAGACTTTAATCTGTATTCTTTTGTTCTTAATTTTCCTACAGATTGTCTTTCTTTTCCAGCCATGTTAAGTCTACTTTGACCAATGTTACCTATAAAGCCCAATTCTTAATACTGTATTTCGTATTCTTAGTCATTCCTTGATATGGGCCAACTATACGGCTACAATTTATTTGTTAAAACATATGATCAAACTAACTGGTGGGATTTTACACATTTTCCTTTGGAGCTACTCAGCTTCCCTTTGTTCCACTTTCTTGTGATGGAGTTAGAAAATTAATTAATTATATCAGTCGATTTCCTGGGTAACTGGACTCAACCATTAGATGACCTTTGATTTGGCAAAGAACACAATAGCTAGAAATATATATATATCTTATCTTGAATGTCTGGAGAATGAAGTTAATGTCTCCACCAAAATAATACTTGGGGACCTTTTGTGGGAGCTAGTTTTAGTAACCAAACTTTGAAGAATGATTACAAGGAGGACACTGAGAAACAGAAGCATCTCTATAACCGCATAACATACTGTCTACCTTAACATAACTTTACTATTACAATGTCCTTATTACCATGTTTTTATTATTTCAGGGATCTTTTTTCAGAGAGATAAAAGTTGCAAATAACTTTCTGAAAGACATAAAACATTATTTAATAGAAAGGTATCAAATTACAGTTTATTCATTGAACCTCTTCAACTGAATTGGAATTCTCAAAGCAGTGGAAACATAGAAAAAATATTTGAAGAATAATGGTCACTCATGATGAAAACTATAAACACACAGATTCAAGAATCACAACAAACCCCAGCAGAGCATGAAGAAAACTATACCAAAGCACATTGTAAATGAATTGCTTAAATCCAATGCTAAAAAGGAAACCTTAGAAGCAGCCAGAATAAAAAATTTCAATGTCTACAGAAGAACATATAGAATGACAGCTGACTTCTCACTGCAAATGACAAAACACAGGAGGACCATCTTTAGAGTCTTGAAAGAAAAACCTTCTAAGTGTTTGGAAATCCGTACTCAGCAAAAACTATCTTTGAAAAACAAGACATACAGAACCTGAAAGTATTCAGCACCAGTAGACTTAAACTAGCAGAGATTAAAGGAAGCCCTTTATGGCAGAAGGAAAATGATACCAGATGGGAATCTAGATCTATACATAGGAATCAGGAACACAGGAAATATTATCTACATGGATAAATATATAGGACTGTTTTTTAAAGATTTTTTTATTTTAAATTTATTTTATTTTTTCAGTGTTTCAAGATTCATTGTTTATGCCCCACACCCAGTGCTCCATGCAGTACGTGCCCTCAGTACCCACCACCAGGCTCTCCCATCCCCTCACCCCCTTCCCTCCAAGACCGTCAGTTTATTTCTGAGTCCAAAGTCTCTCATGTTTTGTTTCTTTCCCCAAATTATCTTACTTCCCATTTCCTTTCCTTTTACTATCCTCTATATTACCGTTATGCACTGCAAGTAAATGAAACCATGTGATACTTGACTTTCTCTACTTGGCTTATTTCACTCAGCATAATCTCTTCCATTCCAGTCCATGTTGCTACAAAAGTTGGGTATTCATCCTTTTTGATGGAGGTGTAGTATTTCATTGTATATATGTACCACCTCTTCTTTATCCATTCATCTGTTGAAGGGCACCTTGGCTCTTTCCACAATTTGGCAATTGTGGCCATTGCTGCAATGAACATTGGGGTACATAAGACCCTTCTTTTCACTACATCTGTATCTTTGGGGTAAATACCCAGTAGTGCAATTGCCAGGTCATGGGGTAGCTCTATTTTTAATTTTTAAGGAATCTCCACAGTTTTCCAAAGCACCTGTAACCATGGAATGGGAGAGGATATTTGCAAATGACACTACAGACAAAAGGCTGATATCCAAGTTCTATAAAGAACTACTCAAACTCAACATCCAAAAAGAAGATGAACACATCAAAAAATGGGCAGGAGACATGAAGAGGCACTTCTCCATAGGAGATATACAAATGACTAACAGACACATGAAAAAATGTTCATCATCACTAGCTATAAGGGAAATTCAAATCAAAACTACCTTACACCACCTTATACCAGTCAGAATGGCCAAAATTAACAAGACAGGAAACAAGTGTTGGAGAGGCTGTGGAGAAAGGAGAACCTTCTTACACTGTTGGTGGGAATGCCAGTTGGTACAGCCGCTTTGGAGAACAGTGTGGAGATTCCTTAAAAAATTAAAAACAGAGCTACCTTATGACAGGATCTTTACTCGAGGAAACACAGAACATCCATGAAAGAAATTGAAAAAGGCACAAAAAGATGGAAGAGCATCCCATGCTCATGGATCAGAAGAATAAACATTGTTAAAATGTCTATACTGCCCAGAGCAATCTATACTTTCAATGCCATTCTGATCAAAATGCCACCAACATTTTTCAAAGCATTGGAACAAACAATCCTAAAATTTATATGGAACCAAAAAAGACCTCGAATAACTAAGGAATTGTTGAAGAAGAAAAACAAAGCTGGGGGCATAATGTTACCTGACTTCAGGCTTTATTACAAAGCTGTGATCACCAAGACAGCGTGGTACTGGCACAAAAACAGACACATAGACCAGTGGAATCGAGTAGAGAGTCCAGATACGGACCCCAAAATCTATGGTCAAATCATCTTCGACAAATCAGGAAAAAATATCCAGTGGAAAAAAGACAATCTCTTCAATAAATGGTGCTGGGAAAACTGGACAGCTACGTATGGAAGAATGAAACTAGACTATTCTCTTACATCACACACAAAGACAAACTTGAAATGGATGAAATACCTCAATGTGAGGCAGGAATCCATCAAAATCCTGGAAGAGAACATAGGCAGTAACCTCTTTGACATAGGCCACAAGCAACTTCTTTCAAGACATGTCTCCAAAGGCAAAGGAGACAAAAACGAAAATGAATGTTTGGGACTTCATCAAAATAAAAAGCTTCTGCTCAGAAAAGGAAACAGTCAACAAAATAATTTTTTTTTAAGAGAAAGAAAGAGAGAACACGTGCATGAGTGCAGTGAGAGGAGGGAAGAGGGAGAGAGAGAGAATCTCAGGAAGGCTCCACACCTGCTGTCGAGCCCGACATTGGGCTCCATCTCATGATGCTGGGATGATGACCTGAGATGAAATCAAGAGTCCGAAGCTTAAACAACTGAGTCACCCAAGTGCCTCTTTTGGTATTTTATTTTTAAGTAATCTCTACACCCTATGTGGAGCTCGAACTTACAACCCTGAGATCAAGAGTGGCATGTACTTTTGACTAAGTCATCCAGGCACTCCTATACAGGAATTTTTATTATGAACTTTCTTTATTATTTATCTATCATCTATCTATCTATCTATCTATCTATCTATCTATCTATCTATTTATGTTTTTACTATCTTATTTATTTTATTTTATTTTTTCAGTGTTCCAAGATTCATTGTTTATGCCCCACACCCAGTGTTCCATGCAATGTGTGCCCTCAATACTCATCACCAGGCTCACCCATCCTCCCAACCCCTCCCCTCCAAGACCCTTAGTTTGTTTCTGAGTCCAAAGTCTCTCATGTTTTATCTCCCTCCCTGCTTTACCCTATTCCCATTTCCTTTCCTTCTCCTACTGTCCTCTATATTACTCCTTATGCTCCACAAGTAAGTGAAACCATATGATACTTGACTTTCTCTGCTTGGATCATTTCACTGAGCATAATCTCCTCCAATCCAGTCCATGTTGCTACAAAAGTTGGGTATTCGTCCTTTCTGATGGAAGTGTAATATTCCATTGTATATACATACCGTATCTTCTTTATCCATTCATCTGTTGAAGGGCACCTTGGCTCTTTCCACAGTTTGGTGCTTGTGGCCATTGCTGCAATGAACATTGGGGTGTATATGGTCCTTCTTTTCACTACATCTGTATCTTTGGGGTAAATACCCAGTAGCAATTGCAGGGTCATAGGGTAGCTCTATTTTTGATTTTTAAGGAATCTCCACACTGTTTTCCAAGGAGGCCACACCAGCTTGCATTCCCACCAACTGTGTAAAAGGGATGAACTCTTTTTAAAAGATACTTAACTGCTTAAACAGAAATAATAACAATGTATTAGAGGGCCTATAATTTGAAAAGGTAAGATGTATTAAAGTAATAGTTTAAAATTAAGCAGGGCAGAAATATATAGTTTCTAAGTCTCTTAAATTATACATGAAATGGTGTACTGTTGCTTGAAAGTAGACTGTAATAAATTAAAGATGTATACTGTAAGTCCTAAAGATGTATACTGCAACCCCAAAATAACAGAGCAGAGTAACAACCAATGAACTAAAAAAAAGAGATAAAATGGAATCATAAAAGAGATTAAATTAACTCAAAATACAGAAAAAGAGGAAAAGGACAAGAAAGAACAGATGTGAACAAAATGACGGATTAAACCCTAATCATATCAATAATCACATTAAATGTAAATGATTTCAACACCCCATTTAAAAGGCAGAGACTCTCAAATTGAATGAAAAACCAAGTCCAATTATATAAGCTGTTCACAAGAATGTTAAAGGCACCAATAGATCAAATATGCAAGAATGGAAAAAGGTCATCCCATGTTAAAAGACTAGTCAGAAGAATGCTGTATTAATACCAAGAATACTAAAGAATATTACCAGGAATAGAGAAACTCTTTTCTTTTTCCTCTTATTTTAAAGGGAACAATTAGTCAAAAGGGCCTAAAACTTCGTAAATATTTATGACTCTACTAATGGAGTGTCAGAATATATGAACTGGGAATTCAAAGAACTCCAAGAAATAGCAAATCCATGATTACAGTGGAAAATTTCAATAACAATTTCTCAAAGTTAATAGAACAAGTTGACAAAAGTCAGCAAGGAAATAGCGGACACAAACAGCACTATCAATCATCAGGACCTGATTAACATTTATGGAACACCCTGCTCTTGACTGTATAATGTTCTATATTATTAGTCATTGAAGAAATGACATTAGCACCCCAATGAGATGCCACTACACACCTATTAGAATGTCTCAATTAAAAAGGTTGGTCCTATCAAGTGTTGGCAAGGATGTGGAAAAATGGAATTCCATACACCAAATAGATGGGAATATAAAAATGATAAAACTTTGGAAAATACTCGGTCAGTTTCTTTCTCTTTATTATTGAAGTATAGGTGACATACAGTGTTATCTTAGTTTCAGTTGTGTGACACAGTTACTTGGCAATTCTACACATTACCCCGTGCTCTCCACAGTGAGTAGAGTCATCTGTCACCATACAATGTTTTTACAATATTACTGACTATACTCCCTTTTCTGTGCTTTTCATCTCCATGACTTACTTACTTTGTAACTGGAAGGTTGTGCCTTTTAGTCTCCTCCACCTATTTTGCCTGTTCTACCAACCCCTCCTCTCTGCCAACCACCACTTTACTTTGTGAGTCTGTTTCTGCTGGTTTGTCCATGTATTTGTTCATTTGGTTTTGTTTTTTTAGATTTTACATATAAGTGAAATCGTGTGGTATTAATCTTTTTTATATGACTTATTTCATTTTGCATAATAGTACCATCTAGTTCCATCCATGTTGCTAAGGGCAAGATTTAATTCTTTTTGTGGCCAAGTAATATTTCAGTGTGTGTGTGTGTGTGTGTGTGTGTGTGTGTGTGTGTGTGTGATCTTCTTTATTCATTCATCTATGAATGGATGCTTGGGTTGCTTCCATGTCTTGACTATTGTAAATAATGCTGAAGGAACATGGTATGCATATATCTTTACAAATTAGTATTTTCCTTTCCTTTGGGTAAATACCCAGAAGTGGAATTAATGGATCATACGGTAATTTGTTTTAATTTTTGGAAGACCATTTATACTGTTTTCCATAGTGGTTTCCCCAATTTACCTTCCCTCCAACAGCACACGAGTCCCTCTTCTCCACACCCTCATCAACACTATTTCTAGGCTTTTCAATCCTAGCCATTCTGGCTGGTATGAAGTGATATCTCACTGTTGTTTGGTTTGGATTTGCATTTCCCTGATGATTAGTGATGTTGAGCATCTTTTCATTTGTGTGTTAGCCATCTGTATGTCTTCTTGGGCAGTTTGTTAAAAAGGTAAATATCAATCATATTTTCCAACCATTCCACTCTTAGGTATTTATCTAACAAAAATGAAAGCATATGTGCTTATAGAGACCTGTACACAAATGCTTAAGGCAGCTTTATTTGTAGAAGTTCAAATGTGTAAACAACCAAAATGACCTCCAGTGGATGAATGGATAAACACATTGTGATATATTCATACAATGGAATATTTTATAACTATAAAGGGAATGAGTTATTGCTGCATGCAAAGCAAATCAATCTCAGAATAATAGTGTTAAGTGAAAGATACCAGACAAAAAGAATGCATGTGTTATGATTCCAATTAAGAAACTAGAATTCACACTGATGGAAAGCAGATCCATGGTTGCCTGGGTGGGGGAGTCACGGGCAGGGGTGGGAAGGAAAAATTACAAAAAAACACTAGGAAACCATTGGGGATGGTGGATATGTTCACTGGACTGTGATGGTGCTTTCATGCATGTATACGTATGTCAAAACTTATAAAATTGTCCAATTTTTATATGTATAGTTTATTGCTTATCATTTATACTCTAATAAGCTTCTAGAAAGTAAGACATTTTACAAAAAACTGGAAATAGAAAATTAAGCAAGCCTCCAAATTGGAAGATTCACCCTAAGCCCAACTTCAAAATCTTAATCCTTATTTTGCCTTTCTGTTCTGAGGTGTTGAAAGGCGCTGTTGGTTGGGTGTCCCCCATACTCCACTTGAGCCATAAGCTCAGTTCGGGCTGATCAATAGGTTGGTCTGGTGATATTTTGAGGAGCCAGAATTTGATAGCATTTCAGTACCATGGACTACTATACAGCCCCTCAAAGAAGTTCTAAACCAGAGAACAGAGGATTTCTAGGACTCTGGGTAACTGAGAGTAGCTGAAGGCAGAGAAAAGTCTTACCTTTTTATAAAGCATTGATTAAGTGAAACATTTTAGACAAATAGATATATATGCTCGTGCTGTGATGATACAACCCACGCAGAAGAATATGAGTAGAATTATGTCAGTTGGTAAACAATGGTTGTCTGAGGAAAGAGACAGTCCAGACAGAAGAGGGAGATGGGCCGGTGGGGGGTAAAGCAAGAAATATGCGAGCAAGCAAACCAGTCTAAAGAAGAAAATTGTCCATAATGAAAGCAGCAATTGTATCGTGAGTTAATTTCCATGCTTCCAACCTGTCTTCCAACTATTTATAGCCATAGTGTCAAGTTTCCCTGAATTTTCCTGAATTAATGGTCATACGGTAAAATGTATTATTTTATTACACTCACTGTACCCTTCTCTCTAACCTTAGTAGCTTATTATCTCATTGATTATAATTCTTGTGTAAAGAGTAAATTTTGGAATCCTAGGATCTCCTTAATGAGAATCTTTTTGTTGTTTTTAACAAACAACCATGACTTTCGCTTTATCGTTTGTTCTACAAATGTCATTAACACTTGACTGCTTGATCAATGTTTCATAGTTTTAAATCTTCTGTTTTTTGTTTTGTTTTGTTTTGTTTTTTAAAGGAAACTGCCCAGGTGCTCATGTTATGACTTCTATAAAACTAGCTTAATTCCACACAAATTGAAAAGACCTTGGCACTGCCTTTGTCTCTGGTGAAAAATGAGCCCCATTTGATGACTGACCTTCCAAACAACTCTAGTTTCCACAGAAATATATAGGAGCCATCGGCCCACAGCTGTTACCTTCCAAGAATCATGACTTGAGTGCTCAGGGGAAAACTAACTCCACTGGTAGGGCCGAGTTGACAGAACACTCAAAACTACGATAAAATGAAGTGGATGCATACAAGCCCTGAGAGAGAGCTTTGATTGGAAGCAGGACAGGTCTGTTACGGGAGGCAGGCACAGTTGTGTCATTGCGAATATTGGCTGCTCACATTCTGGATTATTCGAGAGACTTAAAATGGATGTTTCCCCTGGCCCTTCTACAAAATGGATATGAATGAAATATTCACAAATAACGTTATTTATAAAACAGACTTGTGGCTGAGAGTGTCTGGGGTTGTTTGGAGAGGTGAATAAGCATCTTTTGTCTAATTGGGATCTCCTGTGAGATGCTCAGGAATGCAGTGACCAATTCCTTTTCATGCTGCTGACAGAATTGCTTCTTATCCGCAGACAGATTCCCCTCGTCCTCTCATGCCGCCAGGCAGCCCTCTGCTACCCAGATGCCCAGAAGCAGACGCTCCCTTCCCGTATTTCCTTGGAGGGTAGGATGGTAAAGCTTAAAAGACAGTGGAAGCAATCTCCTTTATATTCTTCCCTTTCCTTGATTCCGGACGCTCCCATCATGCTGTAGTGGTCATTGGGAAGTGTGGGTAAATGTCTTATGCCGTGTTAGGATGGGAAACTTGGCTAATGCCTGGGTAATCTGAAAGGACCTTCTTGCTGTTTGGGTGTCGACTTCCTCGTAGCTCATAGCGTGTGCTTTTGTATCCTTCTTCTTGCCTTATTACCTGCTTTCTCCTTGCCCCGCAAGGGCCACTCAGGTGCCGTTCAGAGAATCGTTTTATTGTTCCGCTGCAAAGGTAAAGTGTATGATGCAGGGAATTCAAAGATGAGATTGCTGGGATACTGACAATAAGCCCTTGCAGATAAGCAGAGGGAAAATTTTTAATTAAAACTAATTAACATGAAATTGGAGTTTCTGGTCATTAATTGTGCAGTCTGATTTAAATTTCTGAAGCTCCTTAGGTCTTGCTCTAGTGATTGAATCTGTGGGAACAAGGATATTCATGATTTTTTGTCTTTGCAAGTGACTTTGCTCAGACTTTCTGTACAACTTTTATTTCTACTCTGGAATTAGACTGAAGTAATAGGTCTGGGGATAGAAGCAAGGAATGAGGTAGAGAAATGAAAAACCTGGCAACACCTCCCTGGAGCCCATGAACCAAGTTTTTCTAGGTGCCCAGCATCCTCTTCCTTCCTGGCAAAGAAAGAAATTCCGTGATGTATGAATGGCTTTGTGAATTGTTCCAGAAACCCTGAAGGCGTTTTCAAGAACAACATCTCTTCCCTGTGGGCTCCCCGACATATCACATGTGCCAGGAGGAGAGCAGAGGCCTCAGGATGTGCAGCCCCCTCAGGGGGGCAGGGAACAGAGGCAGCATGCCTTCTAGTTCTTGGTCTTGCTGGAGGTAGGACCGCCGGGGTCAAAACCACGCACTACTTTCAGGGAGCTGTGGTCTGGGGGAGGTCACTCTTTCTCTCCCTCTGTATCTGGGATCTGGAGGGAGTCATCTAAACTTCAGACCTGATTTTTTATCACCAGTGATATGGAAATGATAGTATGGGTGCTGTTGATGCCAAGAGGGTCCCCACCTCCGCGGGCTGTGCTGGAAACAGTGGATCGTGCTTGGAGAAGCACAAATGAGCGGCAAGATGCTGGTTCTGGCCGGGCTTACTAGTTCGTGTTTTCTGGAGAAATGGAACCTATAGGATATACTCTCTGTCTTAAAAAATTATTCTTATTAATATATTCTTTTGATTATAAGTGCAATACCTGCTAATTTATGATATTTGTAAAATACAGTAGAAGCAGAGAAAAATAAAATCACCTGCAAATCCCTCACCCAGAAACGATCAACTTTTTATATCATGGTATATTTTCTTGTAGCCTTTACTTATGAAAAATTAATTTTGATGTCACATAAATGGTTCTACAGAAGTATTGTTGGAAGTTTACATTTAGCAATTTTATAGCTCATGGCTTTAAATTTGAAATATGTACACACACATATTTGTGGGGGAGAGAGTGAGAGAAACTTATTTTTAGGAATTGGCTGATAGGGTTGCGGGCTTGGCAAGTCTGAGATTTGCAGGGTAGGCCAGCAGGCTGGAAACCAGGGAAGAGTTGATGTTGCCTTCAGTCTGCAGACCATCTGGGCGCGGATTCCTTCTTCCTGTGGGAGGTCAGTCTTTGCTTTTTGGACCTTCAGTTGTTTTGATGAGACCCATCACATTATAGAGAGTCAATCTGCTTTACTCTAAGAATACTGATTTGAATGTTAATGTCATCTACGACTATCTTCACAGCAACATTTAGACAAGCGTTCAACCAAACATTTGGGTGCTGTAATGAACCTTCCAGCCCAGGCTGCAGATGGCTGGCCAGAAGCTCTACCTTGATGGGTTAATTGGAAAGTCAGACGTGGTTGGGGGAGGCAGTTCTCCGGAAGAGGAGGGACCTTTCTGTTCCAACCACGTCTTTCTGGTGCTCTGCAGACCATTTGTTAACGGACAGTTTGGTAGAAGCCCTTCTCAGCACATTACCCATACACAGCCTCTCTGAGCTCGTGGGGTTCTGTGAGAAAGTCCTGAAGGGACCCCTGGAATGTACACAGTGAGTTCCAACTCTCCGGGAAGTAGTTCCTGGAGGCGGTTCGTGCCCCAGGCCATCTGAGGACTGAGAATTCAGAGGTAGCTGGCTGGATTTTGCTCAAGTGTCCTATGGGAGTTTCCTCATTGCACACCTCAAAGTCTTTGTAGGAGGGGAGGAGGTCAACTGACAAGAGAAGGGCTGGCTGAGGCTCTGTTCTTGGTAAAGCCTTCATTCTTCTGGATGCTTTGCTTTACAGCACAACCTGGTCAGGGAGAACTCCTGGGTTTGATTAACAAGAGATGTTTGTTCTTAAGGAAATTCAGCCCTGCATCACACCCATTTTCTAGTTATTGTTTAAGAACCACTTTATTTGGGGGGCGCCTGGGTGACTCAGTTGGTTAGGCGACTGCCTTCGGCTCAGGTCATGATCCCGGAGACCTGGGATCGAGTCCCACATCAGGCTCCCTGCTTGGCGGGAAGCCTGCTTCTCCCTCTCCCGCTCTCTCTGCTTGTGTTCCCTCTCTCGCTGTGTTTCTCTCTGTTAAATAAATAAGTAAAATCTTTAAAAAAAAAAAAAGAGCTTTTATTTTTAATGTCTTAAGAATTACTTATCACGTATTTGCCCATAAGAATATCATATGACACAAATATTTTTCTACATTTCATTTTAACTACTGCATATTATTTTTTTGTCTTGGTGGACATGTATATCTTGCTACATTTTCCAGTTTAAAACCATAAGATATAATCTGGCTAAATGCTAACTTCCAGCAGCTCTTGTATGGAAACAGTTACGTGACATCAGAGTTAACTCTTCATAAGTAAAGGCTAGAAGGAAATACACACACAATGTGAAAGAATGGTCATTTCTGGGTGAAGAGATTGCAGATGATTTTATCTATTTTGTTATACTTTTAGCATATTTTATCAACATTGTACATTAGAACATATTATATGTATAATTAAAAGGAAATATAATAAAATAATTTTTAAAGACAAAGAATAAAATTGCATTACAAACAGACATGATCTATGTAGTAGGGTCCTTCATAATTTAATACAGCAGAGATTTCAATAATTTGCTAAGCTTGTCTGACCCATCCTGACATTTGGGAACTAGATGAGCAATTATCTGTAAGGCTTTAGTGATAGAAAGATAAAAATACTATTAAAATATGGGATGGACCAGGAGTATCTGGGTGGTTCAGTTTGTTAAATGTCTCCCTTCAGCTCAGGCCATGATCCCAGGGTCCTGGGATCAAGTCCCGCATAGGAGTCTCTGCTTTGTGGGGAGCCTAATTCTCTCTTTTCTTCTGCCTGCCCCTCTACTTGCTTGTGTTCTCTCTCTGTCTTTCTCTCTCTGTTAAATAAATAAATAAAATCTTTAAAAATGTCTGCAATGGACCACGTTTTACTTATCTCGGGCTCATTTTACCCTTTGTAACTGGTAAGCTTTGCCGAACCTCCTTGGGTACATGTTAGAAGCTGCCCAGACCCATGCTGTCTGACCTTGCTCAGGGTCAGCATGGAGTGGCAGTGGTGTCCCTAAACCCACTGACCCCCAAACGTTACAGTCTGGGTCACACGGTGAAGCAGATAGGAGAACTGGTGTTCTGAGCCTAAAAGTCTCATGTCAACTATACCTTGTTCATCCTTTCTGTTGGAATTATTCTTTCTTGCGTGTGCCTGGATTTTATTTATTCTTTCATTCTAGAATTCATTATGCTTTTATTTGTTGCATTAATTTGGTGATGTCTTCAGTCTTCAATATGCTGTAAATCATCTGAGGGTAAGGGCCACGCTGATTCCTTCCTATCGTCTCTGGAATTGCTAACACGTTCCTTTACACACAGTCAGTGTTATTCCGCACCGACTTCTATGATGTCATTCTGGATGACTGGGTCTCACCAATATCAGGACTAACCATGAAGGCTCAGGGTGTCTGTTAGACATCTTCTGTGGGACTGACCCTGAAGAGCTGGGTCAAGGATGCGGCCTATGAACCGGCTTTGTTAAGACCGACAAGCCAATGTGAGTGGATGAGGTCACTCTTCCAGACCGAAACATCTAGCCTCTTCATTTTTAAATCCAATTGAGAAGAGTGGTCAATTTAGAAATTAAAATGGATTCTAGCCATAAGGGACCAGTTAAGTCTTTTAAATAAATTATCCACAAGATGCAAGCCAATAAGAGGAAAAACAGTGTGAGCTTTATAAAGCAGCCCAGGAACAGTTAGAAATGAAATTTACTCTATTTGACATAAAGGAAATCCAGACTCTGGTTCTCATTCATTCGATAGGGCCGTGCCACACAAGAGAGTGCTCAAGAACAAGGAAGGACAGGGCACAAATACAAGTATTCCTGTGAGTGGTCAGCACTTACACAGCTCACACTATGTGAGAGTCAGATACCTTTTTGGTATCTCATTACCCTCATCTCAGGACCATTCAGCTTCCTGTCCACCCAAACACCCTTTCTCCTAAAATTCCTATGCTCATCAGAAGTCACTGGGATTCCTTGGATTTTTATTAAGATTTTCCATCGTCTCAGAAGCGATTTCCAGGTATCAAAGCTTCTGGAAGGGGTGTGGAAATCAGATTTTTATACATTGCGTTCACTTGATCTAACAATGAAGTTACATGTTTATGTTAAAATGCACTTGAATGTGGGACCTTAGCCTTCTGCTCGGAGGCTCAGGTGTGGAAAGAGGGACAGATAACCTCGTGCAGATAAAAAGTGATATAGAGAAACGGAGGTGCTGCCAACCATCAGAACAGTGGCATGAAAATGAGAGAGGATTATTTAAGGGCTGTTTAGGTCTTCAGGCAGGAAGGAAAAAGAGTCCTCCAGAGTCTCAGACCAGACAGTTGCTTAGTGACTTTTCAGGCTGGTGGATTGGAAATTGTGTCCTCAGTTACCAAGAAGGACAGTGAGTTCTAATTCTTCGCGTTGTCTGGATTTGAAGGCACGTGCCAGAGAAAGTCGGATGTGGGGAGACTGACGATGAACAGGTGAGGACATGTTACTAACTACGAATATTCTGAAAATTCACTTCTTTTTACACAAACTATTCTTTCTCTATAGCAAGGTCCCACAGCCTGGGCGTGAGTGCGTGCTCCCCAGAGGCCAGGGGAGGGGCTGAGCTGTGGGACAGAGTTCCTGTCCTTCATTCTCTACAGAGAACAGACGCCAGGAAGACAAAGCAGCAAAAGGAAAACTCCTCCCCAGACAGCAGGAGCCTTACCAGCACTTCTTTTATAAACAGAGGACTGAGTCTCTGAGCCCAGCTTTGGGAGTGTTGGCAACGAAGACTGAAATTTTCTAAATTATTCTGGAAATGGTACGCCATGGCTATAAATGTTCTAAAGTGTAGTCTTCATTAGAGCTATGAACCAGTCCAACTTTTTTTGGACACACAGACCATCTGAAGAGTTAACAACTACAGGAGTTGAGACTCACTCGAATAATGTTCTTTCTGAGCCCTACGTGAGTATAGAACAAGCCCCAGATACTATCGATGGAATATGAAGGCCTGTTTCCCTACACTGGTGTGAAGAGGAGTGATTTGTGTACAGACACAAATTGCAAGGGGCGCTCATATTTTCGATGCAGATGGAAAATGGCAAAATCTGATAGCGACAGACACCCAGTGGAGATTGGGAGTGTGTGTGTGTGTGTGTGTGTGTGTGTGTGTATCAGAATTTTGTGGGGGAGTGAGGAGACTTGGCACCAAAACACTAGCTAGGCTCAGGTTTTAAAGATAGCAGAGAAATTTATATGACAATTGTGTGTATATGCATGTGTGCACGTGTGTGTGCATGCCTTCTCTCTCTCTCTCTCTCTCACACACACACACACACACACACACACACACACACACAAAACTCTAATGACTTGTTGGTTTTCTTACTGTCATGCTAACTCTACCCTCAGCAGTGGGGTCCTCCTGAAAGCTCAAGACCTAGAATAACTCATCTCATGCACCGTGCACTTGGGTCAGCATTTATAAGGACATGAGATGTCATGTTCATGGTCACCCCTTTTCCACTAATACTACCATCTTGTCTTCTTGAGGTGCTCACGGAGTAGAGTCAAAGATCAAGAGGAGAGTGGAGACCAGAGCATGCTATTTAAACCAGAGGTGCAACCTTAATTGTTGGAATGGAAGAAGAGAGGGGATTTTAAATGAAAAAGCTGAGAGCTCTGACACCATTTCAGAGAATAGGGATGCTGACCTTTGGTTCTTACTCTAAATTTAGCTTTCTCAGTTATTGCTTTGGGGAAATGGAAATTACTATAGTTGGGGGGTACTGGATACAGCAAGTGTGCAGATTTTGTCCAATTTATAAACCCAGGTTTAGAGTCATTATGACCTCAAGTTTTTTCTCATTCTTTGCATTCTATGAATACGGGTGGGGAGTTGCTCATGGCTTTGACATTTAATATTAGTCTGATCTTCACAGTCCATTTCCTTTTCTTCTATCTATGCAGGTGCACACAAACACACAGACGTGTGTGCACACGCCTACACACACTTTTTATTACTATTCTTCAGGTGCAGGTGAAGATCTGAAATGAAGTCCCAGAGATATACTAGTTCAAGGCCCTTCCTCAAGGAATGCTGGCCAGCCACATAGTAAAGATGGCAGTAAATCCCATTAGTGGGGAGTTCAAGGACTAAGTTCTCCTCGTGGCCTGCACGTGCACTTAATCATTGGGACACGGAATTTTCCTCAAAGCTGAACAAATTTCCTTTGTATCTGAGGTAGGTCTACATTACGTAGACTCTTTATTTAAAGATAATTAAAATAAATTTTATTATGAGAGGTGGAGGCTCTCAAAATCCTTCAGCCTGTCTGTGGATAAACTTACCAGACTGAAAATGCCATACAGACTCAGGCTGGTCATGGGGCTGATACTTTGATGACCTTTGCAAAGCGTATTTCTGCCGTACCTTCCAGGTTCTTATAAAATAAGACTGTGTTATATGCTTTCCTGTTTTATTCTTCTAAGATGTGTCTTACTTGCTTCTTTAGTTTTCTACTATTTTTTCTTTCTAATATTTCCTTAGTTCAGTGCTTGGCAAAAAATGGCATTCAATGAGTATTTGTGGAACAGATTAATGAATATACTTCAGCATTTCACCACTGCTATTAATGGGTGGCAGGCAGAAATTGGGTTCCATTGTCAAATTAACTTAAGACAGCAGATAAAACAAAGTTGAGTAGGCTCCTTTTCTATAGGATCTATAAGAGTGTAAAATGTCAATGTAAGTCACGTATAGATAAGAGGACAGTGGGCTCTAGAATGAGCTTCCGAGAGACACTGGTTCTTAAAACAGTGCTAGGTTTAAAATGTGTGTGTGTGTTGTTGTTGTTCTTATTGCTGATATTATTGTTATTACAGTTGTCTTTGGAGTCCTTTTACATAGAATTTCTTAGGACTAGAGTTCTATTAAAACATTCTTTTGGGGAAGGCTGACCTACCCTCTCTTTGTAAGGGGACTCATTGATTCAAATGACATTAATTAGGAATTGAAATAATTCACTGGGGCTAGTCTGACGTCAATCTTTCCACCATTTATAACAATGCAGTTTGCTGAGAAATCTAGTTGGCAAAACAAATGTCAGGGAGAAAGCTTAATTTTAAGCAATGGAGTCTTGGAACTACCCAGCTGCACTTTGGAAGCACCCAAGTATTTGCTTAAAAGTGTCAGTGTGCCAGGACCACCTAAGAAAACCTCCTGAAGGAAGATAAAAAATAAAATGGAAAAGAAAAGGCCACCTGGACCCCCTTTCCAGCAGCACCACATCATCTTAATTTCCTGTCTCTAAAAACCAGGATGCCATATTTGTAACTTTGTCAGTTGGAACTAGCTATACAGCTCCCTAACGTTCTTCTTTTTACACTGAGTTGTGCCAGTAATCTCATTGTGGTTTTAAGGCTGATTTATCATTCATCAAGGCCCCTTTGGATCCTTTCCTGTGTCCCGACCTGTGAGCTTAACACTCTTCCAAGCATCTGTCAGTTCCTCGTCCTGGGCTGCCATCCCCACAGGAGTGCAGGGTGGGAGCCCTGATGGCCCCCTCCCTCTGCTCCATGGACCATCATGACTTTGCCATGTCTCCATGCTCAAGAGAGCCTCTCTGAGACTCCTAGACTATCATATTTCTATGTTTTTTTCCAGAATCAACATTCTTCTCAAAGCCCTAAGAGACCGTGCCCATTGCCCACCCTGCTTCTGTGTTGTGTGTCGTTGTCAGAGAAGGAGCTAGAAGGGATCCCACAGGATTTTCTTCTATGTTTACAATCATGATTCTCAGCCTGCATTTCCAAAGGAACCTTTATTTGGAATACATTCGAGTATTTAATCAAACATCAAACTTTCATTGACCACTAATGAGGTCTTCCTCCATCCCTTTCTTCTTTCCCTCGCTCTCTGCCCTCCTTCCTCCTCTCTTTCCTACTTTATTCATGGAGCCCAAGTCTGCCCAGTCCTAGGCTCTGGGAAGCTTCCCCATGTCCATGTCAAATATAATAGCCGATGGCTCTTCAGAAGTATTTGCCTATCTGCCAACCAACGAGCGACTTTCCAGACTGCCTTCGGCATTCTCATATCTGGCCAGAGAGAAGCACCCGTTTTACTCTGGATTTATGACTAGTCTCCCCAAAGAAAGTCACAAAGTCATAAACACACATTTCTGAGTAGGGCTTTCACACTGATTTTCTATTGTCAACTTTAGGAAAAAAACGTTTAAAGTTGAGTTTATTACAGCTTGTGAGGAGTTGGAAAAGGACTCAAGACAAATATTTTTGGGCTGAGAACATGTGTGAGGTCACTGTGCCCTCACAGCCTTCTCCTGGTAGTGCCACTGGTAATAGGAGACGGAAATCTGCAGTCTATTCCTGGAACCTCCTCTGACTCATCCCGTTACCCGGGGATGATTCTTATTATTTCTGCATTAGTCTTGCATCTGTAAAATGTGGATGCATGTTAATGTTCTAACCTTCAAGCATCCTTGAGCCTGGGGTTTTAGGCTAGGATCTGTCCTTCAGCAACTTCCGGGAGCCACATTTAGAAGAATGGCCATGGGCCCAGGCATGGAAGAAAGTGGAGGGGTCAGGATCTTGGTGGCAAGTCTGGGGTCATTGCAAAGGTGAGGGGATATGCATCAGGCTACGCCCAGAAGGCCTGAAACACCTCCCAAGTTTAGGCTCTGGGACATATGCCAAGTCATTAGTTGCATAATTTTTCTAATGGCTTAGAGATGCTGAAGACATAGACACTTTGAAGCTTTTATAGAGTAAGAGTTTCCTTTGACTTAATGAAATGTGGGCGGACAGGAAAGGGAGTGGGGGCGGGCATCACCGGCGACAGAACCCAGGAATGCACGCTCAGGTATTTGGGATCAGGCAAGCGGAGCATGATGGGATTTGTCTACACAAAGCTCGGGTTGTTTTCCAGGGGTGTCTCCCTGCAGTTGTGACGGTGGTTGTGTTGAATGCTGTGAGTGAGAACGTTGGGTGTCCATCGAAGAAGGGACAATGAGAAGGCTCTTGGGGAACATCATATCTGACTGGAAGGGTGGGGACAGGCGAAGGGACATTTGTCCCATGGCACGTGATTAGAGATCATGGGCAGTGACTGGCTTTCATGACGCTCAGCGCGTCTACAAGCACACCATCCCCCAGTGCTGATAAGGTCACTAGAATGTTGTGTCGCTTCAGTGTGTGTCACACCAGACCTCATGGCAATATCTGCTTGGGAAGTGAATGATTTTATAACGCCTGTCAAGGAATAAAGAAGTCTGTGATTTAACAATGGCTCTTTATCTCTCTGGTTAATCCGTTTAACTAAGAAATGAGAGAGAGATAAAAATCACCATTTGCTCTGTTTCCTGTATTTCAGGAAAAGAGCTGATCGAACACAAGTCCAGGACTGAATCCTTGTTAAAGGGATAAGGACAGAGAATTCATCTCCAGGGTCCAAGTACTTGTTCCGAGCAAATGATATATTGTAATTAAGCACTAATATATGAAGCACCCAGAATTTAAAATGATTTTCGCCGATTAATTCTGATTAGCACGTGAAGACCGTAAGGGCAAGAATCATTATCCACTCAAGCAGCCTGGAGAGGCTGGCCCAGGCCACAGGGTCACCTTGTACATCTGCCCAGACCCTCTGGATGCATCCTTCCCCAGTGCCGTCAGAGCTCGAGGATGCATGGAGACCCCTGGGGTCAGCCACTACCTTGCACCAAGAGGATCGTGACGGTGGAACTGAGACATGCACAGTGACAGAAGTTCCTACGGAGTCTCGCTTTCCCTGCTCTCTTCTGGAAGCCTCCTACGGGAGATTCAATAACAATGCTGCTATTCCCTGAAAGCTGTGTCCTGAGTAACAAGAAAACCCCACTACCTATCGGCACCAAGACCCGGGTAGCATTAATTCCTGTGTAGCCCGTAAAGCCCGTAAAGCCTCCTCACAAGCTTGCAGCCGGATCAGCTGGGTTCAAATCCCAGCTCTGCCCACTCTGGGCTGTGACTTTGGGCACGTTTCTTATCCTGGGTCCCAGGTCTTCATCTATAAAATGGGGATAGGAGAAGCTCCCCATCTCATAGGACTGTTCTCATGATGAAATCATATAGTAAATGCCCCGTGCTTAGCTTCCTACCTGATATTCAGTAACTTTCATGTGGAGTAATAGCATGGCTGTCTGAGCTTGAGAACAGGAATTCAGAGAGGAACGAACTTCTCTAACGCTGGTACGATCCTCTCAGACAGAGCATCTTACAGGAGGCTACGCCATGGCAAGTTCCCGTGGGCAGGAGGACCCGAGTGCCCATCGGTGTGTGTTGTACCTGGAACCGTCCGACTTGCTTTAGGGACTTAGGGTAAAAATGGACAAGATGTCACTGACACAGACGCTGGCTTGCCACTGCTTGGACCCTTAGTTCCACATGTGTGCCTGTGATTTATTAAGTCTGTAATGCAATCAGTGTTCGTGAGCGTAAATAACATCCATTTCAATTTCTGCTGAGGAATGACCTTCTGTTGTACTAACAGATGCTGCCCAGAGCCCAAGCTCATCTATCTCCAGGTAGCAGGGAGGCGAGGCCTGTGCCCCCGAATGTTAATGCATCACAACATGGAGAAGGTGAGTAGTGATGCGTAAGAAGTGGGCAGGAAGGAATGTGTGAAATGCAGCTGCTTTACTGGGGCAATGCTCCCTTCAGTGGAGTCACTGCAAAGGCTTTTCTTTCTTTTTTTTTTTTTTTTTTAAGATTTTATTTATTTATTTGACAGAGAGAAACACAGCCAGAGAGGGAACACAAGCAGGGGGAGAGGGAGAAGCAGGCTACCCGCCGAGCAGGAAGCCCGATGTGGGACTCGATCCTGGGTCTCCGGGATCATGACCTGAGCAGAAGGCAGTCGCTTAACCAACTGAGTCACCCAGGCGCCCCTTGCAAAGGCTTTTCTAGTTGAGCAAAAAGACAAAATAAAACCCAATATGCTTTGGGACAAGCAAGGAGAGTAAATATTTCTTCTCTTAGTAAAAACATTCTGATTATAAAAGGAATGGATGCTCACGGGAGAACACTGAGGAAAAGCTAGACTTATAAGAATAAACAGATTCTTTCCTGATGCTATTTTTCAATGTTATTCAATATTATTAGAAGAGTTTCTAATAATTATTATTAGAAGAGTTTCTTCTAATATTATTTTTAATGGATGCATATACGTCTCTAAAACAGGGAGTATGCAGCGTGAAGAAATCGGCATCTTTCTTCTTTAGACATAGTGCGTATTGTAGACTTTCTCCATGTCATTTGAGAATTTAAAACAAACATGGTTTTCAATGTTTCCTTACATTCTGTGGTATATTTGAGTGTGGCTTAGAAAATCATTAGTATCAATACGTCTCTTTAAATTCTTCATTATGATAAGTCACATGATAATGAGCGTCCTTTTCAATGAATCTTTGAGTGTGTGCCCTAGTTAGCCATTCACTTTCCTGTTTCCACCGGTCTCCTTAGCTTCTTCTTGGAAGTCTCTGCTTCCGTCCTGGCCATCACCACCTCGTACCCGACACTGTCTCCCAAAAATGTGAATCAGGTGACGTGTACCTGTTTAGCCTGTTCCACATGCCTTCTAATCGCCTGAGACAAAAGCCACACTTCCTGCCCTGGCTCACGGAGTTCGCCGTTGCTGCTTGGTCTCTGTTTGAGGCACAGTGGCCTTCTGCAAACAGTCACGGTCATCCCTGCCCCAGTGTCCCGTGCCCACTCATCCCTCCTCCAGGCCCCTCCCTCCCTGCGGTGGACTCCGCTATGTATAGATGGGCCTCTATCCCATCGCCCTGTTCTGACTGCCACTCATTACCCTGGGATGTGTTTTAATCAATGATTACGACCCATCTCTACGTTCTAGGAGAGTCTGTTTCATTCACTGCACCACTTCCGACCCTGGAGCAGTGCCTGGCATGAACAGGCCCTTGATAAATGTTGAATCAACTGAGGAACGGGTGGATAAACTCCTTTTCGGCTTCCCTTCCTGATGCCATGCCTTTGTTGATGTGGTTCTCTCAGGCTGGAATCTGCTCATCTCTTCATTCTGTTTTTTTGGAACATTTCTAAACTTCTGTCCTCATGGCTGATGCAGAGAGCCTTTCTCAGCCCCTTTAACCTGATGTGTTCTCTCCCTTCTTCAAGGCCTGTGGTGCCTTGTGCGACTTGGAGACACCTGGTCCTCGCTGCGTACGTCTTGGCCGTTCATGTCTATAATTAACCCCAGTGGAACTTCAGTCTTAATGAGGCGACTGTATGTTTCTCAGGGGCTTCTTCCTCAGCACTGGGCGCGGCATCACACACAGTGAGGGCCCTACGGACATTGGCTTACTTGAACTTGCTCTCACTGTCATTGACTTGCATCGCATGTTAGGGCTAATAAAAACATTAAATGAAATATGCTCTGCTCTAGCTCCCATTCTCGAGAAGAATATTCCAACCTTGCCATCAGTTAGGGCTTTATTGATTCTGAACTGGAGTGAGTGGGACACAGGGAGCGAGGGAGTCAGGAGCATACTATGGATTTGATCTGAGAACATGTGGGAGCGAATCTATGGAAATGGGGGCTACTCTTTCTTCCCAACTCAAAACTCATTAGCATATCTATTGAAACAGTCCTCCAGTCTCTATTTTTCTTACTCTGACAAACCCATGATGGTGGTGCTTGTCTCTTCTTCATGTGTCTCCGAAGACTCATATTTCTGGTCTCCTGGTGAATTGGGCTGCGGGTGGCCGAACAGCCATGGCTGGTGACATCACCGCGGGGCATCTGCGCTCTGTCTACATGACGAGGCCTGACACTCAGCTCTGCTTCTCCCTTTTGCCTGAAGGGACAAGGGAGGGCATGTCTACAGGTAACCAGGAAGGCAAACCTATAGGGCGGGGTGCATCGTAGGGCGGGTGGGACAGACAACTGGGCTTTAGGGAGGGAGAGGGAGGCGCTAACATTTTCCAGCATTCCTCGACACCTCCCTAAGAACAGAGCCTCAGGGACCACGCCCGGCCCCAAACAGGCTCCGCTAGGGCCATCGGACACCCGACTTTACTAGAACTTTAACTTTGCTGCCAAAATTCGTCTTTCCTTCACAAGCTGTCTTTCACCTGCCCCGCCTCACACTCCCCAGGCAGCTGATCCTAGGTACATTCTTTGCGGAATGCAGTGCAGATGTAGAAACCGTTTTTTTTCCCTTCTCCTAATTTCCTTTGTATTACTCCTTTGTCAAAAGTCTCCAATACTAATAATTTTATCTGCTACTAAGATGCCAAGGATAAAACCATTTTCTTTGACACAGTCATTATTTTAGGGCTTCCTATAGAATTTACTCTGCTTAAACATGTTGTAGGATTGATTTTTGCACTTCTTAATGCCTTGAGCTTTTCACTTACAGCATATTTTTTCATGGAGCAGGGACGAGACTCAGCCAATCCTTGGCTTCCTGGTGGGGTTGGCCCTTCCTACTGTGGAGGAGAGTGACAGCTGCAGGCGTCTGGGGGATGGAAATGGGCAGGAGAGGGAGTGAGGGGCCTGTTATTTGAAGATGCTGGTGGACAATGACTAACAAATCTTACCCAAAACACTGGAAGAAGATACAGATTTTGCTTCCCTTCTATTAGAATTTTCACATTTTAAAACATTCATTTCTCTTTTTGTGTGTCTTTTAGGGAAACCATCACACTTGAGGGGATGGGCAGGCTACTGCATGAGCACATTAAGGAAATGCAGCCATTGATTACTGAGTGACTGTGGACATCTGAGTAGGTGTTGACGGGAGGTGTAGATAGAGGAGCAGAAGCCTCGTCACCCACTTCCGGCAAGGGACTCCCAAGGACGCGCCTGGAGCTTGACCAGGACTCAGAGGTTGTGTGTCACCTGGGGGTAGTAGGACAACACCAACAAGGAGGACTAGCTCGGTTCATGTGTGTTGAACACTGGGTTCAGCTCTTACCCATCTGACCTCGGTTTCCCCTTCCAAGGAGACAGTTCCCATTCTTAGCCCATTTTAGAGGACAGGATATTTAAAATTGAAGGATCAGATAACTTACACAAAATGGCAAAGGTGTCAAATGATGGTTCTGAAATTGAAACCCAGGGCTGTCTGGTAGAAGAGTCCATCCAAATTTATGTGATCTCAGGTCAAGTGTCTCAGGTCAAAGGAAATGAGGGTAATTCTTTTTTTTTTTTTGCATTAGACATTGTGGGAGACAAATATGGTGCTCTGGGCTATTTGATAGAATCAGATTAGCTCCATATGGCACGTGGAGAGTCAGACACTTCAGGCAGCTGGGACTACTGCCACAACCTGCTAACCCAGCATGAGCTCCCGGGCGACCACTTCCCCCTGGCCCCAGGTCATTTCAGGAGGAGTACGAGGCAGAGTCCTAGCTCTCCGTGTTTGTAATAGAGTGCTTGGATGGGGGAGAGTGCCAGGCAGCAGATGTCGCAGGGCCAGATTAGAACAGGGCTAGTGTGAGAAGTGTTGGCCTGTAATTCCTGGAAGTCCTATGTAAAACCCTCAGAGAATCACTGGTTTCAGGAGTAGAAAGTGAGACTGGGAACTGCTAAGATCCTAGGGCAGCTGATACCAGGCCAATTGTGAGCCTGAATTTTTTCAAGTTTATGTGTCATACTGTTTGAAATCAACAAGCTTACAAAGTGTTAAATCTTTTGAGTTGCCCATGAATTCCCTAAAAAAATACCAAATGCCTTTTGAAGTCAGGAACACATTACTGAAAATTTGTTTAGAACTTTCTCTTTCTAACAATCAAAATTACCTGCACCAAGGAAATGGCAGTCTTATTTGGGCAGAAGTGAAGGGAGACTTTCAAACATAGAGAAGGCAAGATAACATTGATCGAGCCCCTACCTACGATGAACTCAGCCACACGTGGTGAGGTAGGTGGCATTTTCTTCCATTTGATGGAGGGGGAAACTGAGACTCAGGGAAGAAAAACAGTGAGTGAAAGAGGTGACAAGGTTGCTGGGCAAAGAAACAGCTAATCAAGAGAAAGCCATGATATGGAAGCTTCTAGAAAGTGTCTGTAGGAGAGGTCAATAGTGATGACTTCCCATTCTCTAGATGTCACACGACCATCCTCTTCTGCTAACCCACTCTTTTCTCAGTCAAGATTCAGTCATCTAGCTTCCCATCTTCCTCTGTATTCAAACGTGTTTCCTTCAGCGCTGCCTGTGCTGACGAGACAGTGATGCTTTGGTGTCTCCTCCTACTTACTGACAAACCGCCATTTTGGCTGGCTCTCTCCACATCTGGTTGGCTTTACCCACTACACGTCGATGATTAGTTTCAATTTCACAAATCTCTTTAGTTTCTCAGTTCTTTTAGATACGTGATTTTCTCCTGGTATGCTGATGATACATCTCTCTGTTCATACTTTGGGGTAAGCTGAAAGAAGAGAACAGGGCTACCACAAACAGTTGTGACTTCCACGTCCTGTGGCAGCTCAGGGGAGCAGGGAGTGCAGACCGAGCCCTCCTTCCCGTAGGCTGATCCCAGCTCCGTCTCAAAAAGGCTGCCATGTTGGGCAGCATTCTCTGTCCCTTCACTGGGCAGGCTGATTACATTAAATATGTCACATTGTTCTCTGTTATGCCCTTAATGCTGTTTGAAAATAATTACAGGAGGTTGCACTGATTAGTTTTATCTTATTACCTTATATATATTATTTATTATATATACCTATTATGTATATACTTCTTCTTTCATTCGTGTTTATGAGCCAAAGTGGGTTACCGTATTTATTGTATTTGGAGCAGAGTTTCTCGACTGCACACTAACACTGTCTGAAGCCAGATGCTTCTCTGCTATGGCCGGTCCTATGCACGGTCGAATGTCTAGCAGCATCCCCGGGCCCCATCCACTGCAAGCTAGTGGCCCTACCTTAGTTAGGGCAACCAAAATTGTCTCCGGATCTTGCTAAGTGCCCTCTGGGACAGCAAACCTCCCTTGGTGAGAACTGCTGATTGAAAGGGAATTAAAACGACGCTTTGAGGAAGTCCGTGGCATAAGTGGAACGCAGCAGGGGAGTAGGGGTGGCACATGGGGACCAAGGGGGAGCCCAGGGGTCTTCAGGCAGGGAGAAAGAAGTACAGATGGAATTGTACTTAGAAATAAGAGGTCGTTCTTTAAATAAAAAGAACTACTTTGGGGCGCCCGGGTGGCTCAGTTGGTTAAGCGGCTGCCTTCGGCTCAGGTCATGATCCTTGAGACCCGGGATCGAGCCCCACATCGGGCTCCCTGCTCGGTGGGAAGCCTGCTTCTCCCTCTCTCACTCCTCCTGCTTGTGTTCCCTCTCTGGCCGTGTTTCTCTCTATCAAATTAATAAATAAAATCTTTAAAAAAAAAAGAATATGCTAAAAAAAAACACAACTACCATTTACTGAGCACTAAGTTTATGTCAGTGTTTCCAATGCATCACCCCATTTCACAGACGTGAAGACTGAGGCTCTGGAAGACACAGAGACCTGGTCCAGGCACAGAGCTGTATCAGTGGACACAGATGCTTCTCTCTGGGCTCCAGTCAATCCATCATCCAGTATTGGCTCTACTCCTTGTGCTAGGAGCTAGTCTCATCCCCCCTTGTCTTCTCAAGACCCCAAAACAATTGAGATGAGGGAGTGGGGAACTGTGCATTTAGGACAAAGGTGTCATTTATCATTTAGGAGACAGAGATAGGAGGCAAGGTTCATGGAAGGGAAAATAATTTGTGACGCTGGTTGCATTGCTCTTTTAGGGAGATCTGTGTGTTTCCTTGATGAGAATTTCTGGCTTATAACCCCAGTGCCTTGTTGCCTCAGAAATGGAGTCAAAATCTTCACCGTGCCTGACATCCCCCACCTCCTGCAACTCTTGATGAAAACAGCACCTGCTGGGGGTTGTGAGATTCACCTGGAGACCCAGATCCTTTGCCTTTCTCTTTGGGTGCTTTTTCACCTGCCCAGTGAACCAGGTGGTTCTGGGAAGAATGCTAAAGATGTGACCTGGTTCTTTTCTGAGCAGTCACGGTCTATTGGATCTTTGTGAGATTAAGCTTGCCTTGGCATGAAAAGAATAATCACATTTGGGGAAATAAAAGTAATTACTCCATATTGCTTAATACATCTAATAACTGTTTAATAAAGGATATAAAAATTTCCTTGCTTTTCACCTTAGTAAATGTCACTCAGTCTATAACCTAATTACTTCAATTTTCCATTTAGAAAATTAATTCATTCTGAAGGCATGAAAAAGCTGCTGAGAAATTTTCCTTTCTGCCCAAAGACTTAGAAACTCAGATGAGTTCAGAGACCTCCCAGTACTCAGGGTCAAGAGCAGAGCTTTCAAGTCGGCTAAATGGACTTCTGCTCGTGTCCCCGCTCCTTGAGATTGACCTGAAGTAAATCAATTAAAGCAGATGCAAGAGTCTCGGGCTTCTTTCTGTCTTCTTCCCACTTTCAATTTCTTCCTGCAGGGGACTCGCTTGATGCACAGAGATCTTAGCAGTAACATTAAATCGGGTAGGAGGGACCTTGTGTCCCTGTATCTTACTTTCCCCACTTGTGAAAGGGACAAGAGAAAGAAAAATAATTGTGTCCCGTACCTCCTGTGTCTTAGACATTCAGCTAGGCTTTCAACACATCTTATCTTATTTACTTCCCATACCTTGGTTAAATGAATAAGTGAACAGATGAATAGTGAACATACAAATATCGTCTAATACTTGTGAATGCCGGCCATCTTCCAAGTGTTATGCTAAGTATTTTACAGAAGTTTTCTCAATTCCCATAACAACTTTATAAGAATTGTGATTATATTTTTAGCTCCATCTTCTAGGTAAAAATATGGGTGTTTAGTGAAGTTAAATAATTTGCCCAAATCATTTAATGTATAAGTAGTAGATCCTGATCTTGACCTGTTATTTTTGCTGGGTTGAAACAAAATCAAAAGTTTCCAATACCATTTGCAAGATCTCCAAGCTAGCATGTGGCCAGTCAGCCTTCAGAATATTTCTTCATCACGTGACACGCTCATCTTCTTCAAAGTGGTTTCACGCAGTCTACATGATGCTCCACCGAACACTGACGTGATCCTGGGATGCAAACTTGGGATGGCCTGTCGAGACGCCGGCTCAGCAGTGTGCCCATGCGCGGGCAGGGCTGCGATGGGCAGCTGTGGGCCGCTCTGTGCCAGACCCAGACCCACAGCGCCAGGCTTCCTGCTTGCTTCCCACTGAAGCTACTCTCTGTCCTTAAACGTGAGGCCCAGGGAGCAGATGGCTGGGGGAAAAGCCGCCTCATAGCGATTTCTTCAGTTCCTGCTAGGAGCAGGGAAGCTGTTGGGAGGCCTTTGAGAAGCTACACGGGGACAGAGAAATCCCCAGAGGCCAGGAGACCAGCGTGCGCTGTGGACAGACATGAGCACATTACCTAGAGCTGACCAAACCTGAGACATGCGTTTTGCTTTGAAAATAAGCAAATTCCTTCTTTGTCAGTGCCCACGTGTACTAACTCCAGATTCCATGGCTGGTCCAAAGAAAGCTCCAGGAGGCTGGGATTTTGGGGTGGGAAGTGGCTCGCTGTTGGCTAGAGGGTCATCATTGTACCCCTGCAGCCTCGTTCTAAGAACTGACTCACCCAGTACTAATTACAAGTTTTCTGTGGCTTAGGAGACTTTAATAGATCTTTGGCTTTTTGTTCTTTTCAGCCAGTGATAAAAATTGATTGTGACTAAGCCTGAATGATACTTACTTTTCCCTTTTCTGCTCCCTCTGCACCGTAAGGGCAAAGTCACCAAGCAGAGGAACTTCCTGCATTTCTCCTTTGTTCTAAGTAAACATCTATTCTTCGGGCCCTATTAGCACAATCCCTGCTTTGACCATCCTGGGTCCTCAGTGGGTACATAGTACTAGTATCGGGGTGATGGTGATGTCCAGCCGATGTCCACATGTGGGAGAAAGAATAACGTTCCTTTCCTTAAACCACTTGACACAATTCCTGGGGAGGACTTTTTTAAAGGAATAAGGAAGGACAGCCGTGGGGAGGCTCCGGTTTCCCGGGGCCCAGACCAGGTTGAGGTGAGAACAAAATTGCTGCAATAGGGTTTGACAGCCAAGAGAATTCACCATGAAGTTCTTCGGGGGGACAGGGTATGTTTAAAGAAACCACAGATGGAAATACCAGGACCGCCTCCTTCTCCTTCTTGAGGTTTAAACAAGGACAGATCATTGGGCTTTTGTTATTAAAGGATAACCAAAATGGTTTTCCTGAAAAAGCAAAGTTCTTTTTAAAGTAGAATGAACCATTCACTTGTAAAACCTAGGAATTCCTGGTGAGGAAGGTAATTGTCTCCCCCCCCCCCTTAATTTTCCAGATTTGAAAATTCAAACCTGCACAAGGATAACTGCAGAGATTGATGGCAGGAAGTTATTAGTAGCATTGAGCCTTCTTGATATGGGCCAATGGGCTTGTCCCCAATTCACACTGCTTAAGGCAAGGGCTTCCTTGTTCTTGTCTGGTTTCCTGAGATTCTCCACTGATGATGTTCACCAGTGGAAGTTAAAGAATTAAAAAACACATGAGATGACATTGAGACAAGGTAAACTGAGCTTGGCAAGAAAAAAATGTTATTTACTGAGATGGGGATGAGAGTACAACACACATGTCTCATCTCACAGTTACATTTTAGGTAGAGCATATGTTCAAAAGTTATGAGCTTTAATATTTTAAGACTCAAAGAAAGAATTGCAATTCGTATTTGTTCATCAGGACTGTGAAGCTGCCAGGAATTGCGTGGGGTGCTGGGAATACAGTTCATTGTCACAGGAAGAAATTGGCCTTGGGTTGTGCATGAGAGCAAGCAGGTAACTCGGGTGAGGGTCCCGCAGGGTCAATGCCTCAAATGTCGCATGATTTGGAATGGTGCCATTTCTCAGATGGATCAAAACTACACTTAATTTATTTGTATTTTCTGTTTTTATATTAAGAACTTACTAGTTTTTTAAAAGAATAATGTCTATTATAAAATATACCATGTTTACCTTGCCTCCTGTTCAAAATGTATGCGGTACTTTGTGAGTGGAGGTTTGAAGGAGGGAAGCAGGGCATCTGGTGAGGGTGGACGGATACGTGGGTGATATGTGGCAGAGAGCCATGAGGTGGCGCAAGCTTTGGGAGCCATAACTAGGATACTGTGGATGTTCTATTTGCCTTCTTAGTTTCTGAATAGCTTGCATTCCATTAAGTTGAATCACACAAACTGGTTCTATTTGCTCATTTATGATCTATAAAAATAGGAATTCCATACAAATCAACCTGATAATAATAGCTTGCTGCTACTGTAATGTTTAAGCATAGTGGCAATAACCTCCCACCCCAAGAATCGAGGTGGGCTAGAAGAGTCAATAGAATCCTTTGTGGAAGAGTTTCTCGGGTCTTCAACTCCCCTGAATGTCCTGAGTGGTGCAAGGCAAGACCCGAGAACCTCTGGGGAAGAGTTGAGTAGTCTTGGCCAACCCCGTCCTCTATTGGAGGCAGCGGGAGAACTTCTGCTGATAGTCTCTCCAAAGCTGGAGAAGAGGCCAGGTGGAAACATCGCCTCTAAGGGGGGAAAAGCAGGCATCCTCACCATGGGTGTGTGTGTGGGGGGGTATTTACTTGTGGTTAAGGCTTATAGGGAGGGAGGGCTGAGTCTCCCTCCCTTCCTCTTGCTCACTTTAGACTTTGAAAGGCCACTACTCAATTTCTTTCAATGAGGGGCTTCAGGGCACCTACATTATCTTTAAGCCTCATTACTTGCTTGAGGGTACTTTGGTGCAATGCTAACTCCTCAAACAATTTATGCCCCAAAAGAATATTCCAAAACTCAGCTAATATCTGTGAAGATCCACTGAAGGAGTGTCATTTTTTCCCAGTCTATATGTTGTGAATAATATATGAAAAACTATATTTTTTGTGACATATTTCTGTGCTGGACTTAGGAGCACTTTGAGGCATGTTTAGAAGATATTTTCTAAAAGTAAGATGTTCTCCTGAAAAGGTTCTGCAAAATCAACATTGATTCTTAAGGTGAGGCATATGATATGCACCGTACTAGTTTTTTTCTCTATAAGAATCAATTTCAGACCAATAGACACAACTTTGAGCTCTAAAGATCGGTGACCATAATATCTCTGGGAAAAGGCCTTGGGAGAAAGGACTGCAGAGGGTACTCTCTAACCACAGCACACGTGGAAATGACTTCCAACTTGCGCTCTCAGAGACTCCTCAGTAGCCCCAAACCATAAGATATGCTCCTCTTCAACTTTTGAGTGTATGTTTTAATGATGATAATGTCACCAATTGTAACAGGTGTAACAGGATGAATCCTGATATTTTAGTGGCTTAGCACAGTGGAATTTATTGCTTATGTAACAGTCCAACAAGTGTGTTCAGTGCATGGTTTCCCACAGAGTGATTCAGGGATACAAGCTCCTTCCCCATGGTGGTGCCATTATTTTCCACATGTGGCTTCCAGGTTCACAGTGGGAACAAAAGAATAGTCACAGCATATTAGCTTCCTAATTCAGCACAGAAAAGACACACATTATTTCTACTTATGATTCCTATTAGTAAGAACTGGTATCATGGTTCCATCCAGATGCAAGAGGAAATGGAAAATTAGTTTCCTTGCAGCAACATCACTCTGAAGGGAGCATGCATCCTTGTTGGACAGCCGACTCTCTGCCACCGTGGAATACCATTCTTTTGGTTTGTTATGACCAAAGACTCAAGATATCCTAATGATGTGTGCTTGGGATTTTTTCTGAAGGATGATGAAGAACATACATTCTCGAAAAGTTGCTTCTTCTTGGAGAGTGTGCCTTCTCCCATATAGACAGCCTGAATGGGTGTGATCCTCCATTGTCTCTGCAGGGTCTTACCTTCCTCTGACTTCTTTTACTCCATTGATCTGAGAAGGAGTCACTTGCCTTCATGTTAGAGATGGCAATTCTATTAGAAATGTCACCTTTGATTTCTGCGACATATACTGATGTGGTATCATTAGGGAGATGCTTTTCTTGGGCCATTATAAATGTCAAATTTGGTTCAGTCAGAAAGCACGGTTGGAGGAACTCAGTGTGAATGCTGCATGCAAGGTAATCCACAAACTCATCTGGGAAATCTCCAATATCGCAGAGTTGAGAGAGTTGACGTGGTTTTTCAGCAGCTCAGGGATGTCTCCCCAGCCTATTGATTTCATTTACGAACTTTGAATCTCTAGGCAGTGATTGCTGACTCTGGTTAAATGTGTGCCCTAATTCTACAAGTGTGTTAAATATTTTATTCTTTTGTGTAGCAGAAACATGGAGGGATATTCATGGATAAGCGGTAAGAGGGCAAGAGCTGAAGATTTGAAATCAGACCTTTTGTGTGTGACCTTTTCCACTTTAGTTTGCTCATCCAGTGTGAATACAGTAGTGCCCATACCATAGGAGAGTCATGAGGACCGAGTGAGGTAACGTAAGCAAAATACCTAACTAAGGCCTTGGCACGTTGTTAAGTGCTCAACAAATAGTAACCCTTCCCTTTCTCTTTCTTCTGTATTCGCACCTGATTGCTGCTCTAACAAATGACCACAGACAAATTTACTATCCTACAGGCTTGTGAGTTAGAAATCCAACATGGATTTCACAAGGCTAAAATCAAGATGTTGACAGGGCTCGCTCCTTGTGGAGACTTCTTACCTTCCAGCTTCCAGAAGGGCCAACAACCTTTGGCTCCTGGACCTTTCTTCCATCTTCAAAGCTAGCCAGAGCAGGTGGAGTCCTTCACACACTGCCGTTCATGGCCCCAGCCCACTCTCCTGCCTCCATCTGCCATTTCTGAAGACCGTTCAGTTACACTGGCATGCCTGGGTTGCCCAGTCTCATGTCCCCACATTAAAGTCGACTGAGTAGGGACCCTACTTCCATCTGCCACTGTAATTGCTCCTTGTCAAACAATCTAACGTGCTCACGTTAGATTGTTTGACAAGGAGCAATTACAGTGGCAGATGGAAGGTCTGGGGCAGTAGGATGTAGCCATCCCAGGACGCCATTATTCTGCCTGCCATACCTTCTTCTCTTCGTTGTTATTAAAGTGTTTGAAGCCTTTACATTCTGATACACTTGATGTATATACTGCTCTGTCTTTTCTGTTTACAGAGTGAACCCCTCTTAATACAGGAATCTTACAAAGTAGTTTTTTGGTATCTAACTCCTATTTTTGTTCCAAAACAACTATTTTAAGCACAATGGACCAGAATAGAGATAGCAGTCTATTATTTACCAGGAACTATTAAAAGCAAAATAATAACACACGTTACCATTTTCCCCTTTTGGAGATACTCATGTCATTAGAAAATATGTCTCATTTGGAATCATTATAAATCACCAATGGATGAGCAAACAGTCTATCTGGGAGGCATTTATCTCTGCAGAATAATTTTGGAATTCTGCTCTATTAATTCTCTCACTATGTAGGATACTCAAAAGGACAAAAACAAAAATTAAAATTAAAAAGCTTCCAGCGTTGTTGGCCTTGTTACTCTCTGGCACATACCCCTTCTTGGGTGTTTGCACAGTCATCAGCGCCTTTGGCCACTTCAACGGCCGGCTTTCATGGCGGCTTCCCAGGCCACGGGGGTAGAACAGGGTGGGAGGGCCTGAATGGCTCACATATCAGGGATGGCCCTGCCATCGATGTCCATGGCCATTCTTTCCCTTCTCTGTGTCCTTTCATATCTCTTCCAAGGGGCTTGAAAGGTAGTTCCTTACTCAGAAAAGGCACGCTGCTCAGTGGGAAGAAGGACCAGTTTGTTGGCATGAAGCATCTCTCCGCCACTCGATACCCACCGTGTGCACAGACGTCTCCGGCTCCCAGCTTCGTCCAGTTTCCTCGCACCCGGCTCCCGGGCTTCTAGCTACCTCTGTCCCTGCTCCCTGGGTGCTGGGCCAGAGGACCCTCCCTGCCAGCGAGGGGGCCAGAGGCCGGACGCTGGCAGAGGGGCCTCCGGGAGGAGGAGAGCAGAGCCCTGTGCTTGGCTGGGCGGGAAAGCAGCCTCACAGGGGGCCGCAGGGAGGGACGGGATTGGACAGATGTGGATAAATTCCATTTAGCAAATAACACAATATGGGTATAGGCACAATGGCCTTTTCCACAGGCAGATTATCCCAGGCAGCGGCTTTGCTGGGTGAAAAAGGAGGGAGAAAGGAGCTGAGCGCCAAAGAAAGGCAGAGGCGGCGGTGGCAGCAATCCATGCTGTCCTTTGTGATGCCTGACATTTGAGGGGCTTGTTATCGGTGCTGCTGGCTGCTTTATCTAAATGTATCTCTCCAGCGGCGCGGCTGATAGACAGGGGACGTGTGATGGCCCCGGCAGACAGGAGCCACCTCCCGGGTGCGGGCGCTGTCACTCTCCAGGGGGGCCTCTCCTCCTGCTCAAAGGGAAGAGGCGACGGGCCCCTTCGCAGAATCCCATCCCATACTCTGTTCCTCCACTGCCTCGAGGAGACAGACAGAGAAATCCAACCCCCAACAAGTCTGCAGCCCGCTCCCAAAGGCCGGCGGGAGGCGACTCCACCAAGGGACAAAGAGGCAGGAAGGAGAGAGTTTGCATTTCTTCATTTCGACCAGATGCTCTTCTCCAGCGTCTCTCCTTCAGTCCCGGCCCCAGGAAGCCACCGTCTGGCGTGCACATAACTCTTCTCTCTCCTCTTCGGACCCCACATGATGAGTGTGTCCAGTTGGTGCCAGAGTTTGATCTTGCTTTACAAAGTCTAGTCTCCCTCCAGCCACACATGTGCCAACGGGCCTGCCTGACGCTATGGCCGGGACACGTGGCCTTGAGCGAACGCACCTCCTGGTCCTACAGGCCATCACAGGCTGGAGGCCACTCCTGGGCATCTGGCCTGATCTGGGCTGCGGGAAACTGAGAGGCCACCACCGGACTCTTAGGGTGGCAGCCACCAAGAGCCCCCAAAGACAGGCACTGTCGAGGAGTGGAGTAAAGGGGATCGCTGCACACTGTCCGTGGGAATGCAGAAAGATGGGCCGCCGTGGAAAACAGTCTGGAAGTTCCTCACGATCTTACGATTGGAACTGAACTTTATGATTCAACAATCCCATTTCTGAGTATTTGTCCAAAAGAATTGAAGTCAGGATCTCGAAGAGCTAGGTATCTACTCTCCCATGACCTCTCCGGCATCTTTCACAGTGGGCAAGATATGGAGACAACTCAGGCGCTCATCAGTGCAGGAGGAAATGAAGAAAGTGTGGTATACACATGCAAGCGAATATTACTCAGACTTAAAAAAGACAAAGAGAGGAGAGGGGTGGGAGGATGGGTGAGCCCGGTGATGCGCATTAAGGAGGGCACAGATTGCACGGAGCACTGGGTGTTATACACAAACAATGAATCAGGGAACGCTACATCAAAAACTAATGATGTCCTATATGGGGACTAACATAACATCATAAAAAAATTCAGTTCTACTACGATAAGTAACAGCATGGATGAAGCTCGAGGACGTTATATTAAATGAATTAAGCTAGTCACAAAATGACAAGTTCTACGTGATTCCATGTACCTGAGGTATTATAAAATAGGAAATCCATGGAGGCAAAGAGTGGACAGTGGTTGGCAGGGGCTGGAGGAAAGGGGTAACCGGGAACATCAATCCACGGACGGAATGTTCCAGTGATGCGGGATGAAGGATCCCTAGGGAGCTGCTGCCCAGTGTTGCCGCCACCCCCCCGTAGTCAACACTAAGGCGTCATACATTAAATAATGTAAGAGGACAGATCTCATGTTAAGTGTTCTTACAAAAGAGAAAAAAAAAAAAAACACGAGGTCTCGAGCACCAGGCGTCCTTTGTTTAAAACTTCCTGCTGTCACGGTTGCAACCTCAAGCAGAAACTCAGCCTTGCCACCGTTTCTCCCTACAAAGTGGTGACAATGCCCACATTTTCAGCTGTTGTGAGAATTAAATGAATCATCCCTGCCTGGCGCCTGGTGAGTAGTAGTTTCTCAGTATGTTTAAGGTATCATTATCTGGTCCATCTTCTTAGGAAGGGCTACACGGAAACTATTTTAAGTGTGTGGTTGAATGTCTCCTCATCATTTGGCTATTTCCAGGAAGAGAAGTTCTTCCAACACCATATGGATGAATTAATGTATAGCTAAAGTAATGAATTCTTACACTGGTCTATTTTTACCCTCCCTGTCCTCTCTTGGCCCCACATTTGGATATTTCTCTCCCCACATTTAACGTATGTTTCCTCTATCATCGATCAGTACGTTCTTGCATTATGTAGGCTGGGTTTTTTTTTTTTTAAGATTTTATTTATTTATTTGACAGAGAGAAACACAGCCAGAGAGGGAACGCAAGCAGGGGGAGTGAGAGAGGGAGAAGCAGGCTTCCTGCCAAGCAGGGAGCCCGATGTGGGACTCCATCCTGGGTCTCCAGGATCATGACCTGAGCCGAAGGCAGTCGTCTAACCAACTGAGCCACCCAGGCGCCCCTATGTAGGCTGTTATAAAAAAAATAAATACATAGAAACTGAAGACATGGCATGTTCTAGAGAGCCTGTGCTCGGGGTATAGCAGGTGAATGGAGGAGGCTGGTGTGGGAATGATGTCCTATAACCTACTGCCATGACCTCGGGAGGTTTCTCCTTCCTGGCTGAGCATAGCCTCTTTTCTCAAGACACGATTAAAATGATCGATGCTGCTTAAAGTTTTGAGATTCTGCACGGAAATGTCAACTCAGAGCTTGGCACAGATTTACACTTGCTTCTGGATGTCATGAATTTGTTAAGATAAACATTACTGGTCAATTTAATCACTCTTTTCCCTAATGTGAATTTTTGCTATTGAGGTGTCTGAGAAAAGCATCATTTAACACCAAAACAAAAATAGTTTTAGAAGTTCATACATAGAGCAATATTCATCATTTCTGTTATCTGTTTAGCTGCAAGGGGTTTTTATGAATATGATAATTAATTAGCTCTGTACTTGAACTCTGGGGTGATTGCCTCTCATTAGGGGCTGGAGCGGCCCCTGGGTGTGGCTGCTCAGCGGGCTTCGCCTGGTGCTTTGGGAAGCTCTGTGAAGCAAAATAACATCAGTGTAATTATAAGTTTAAAAAAAAAAAAAAGACAAACAACACCAATAGCAACAACAACAACACACACACACACACACACAACCTCCAAAAAATAAAGTCAGATACTTATGATGATGTCCTTTTACAAGCTTGGTGTTTCTTTTCTTGAAAAACTTAGTAAATAGAGGGCTTGAGATGTGGGCTATTATTGAAATAAGAAAATAATACCCTTACGATCAATCTCACTGACATAATTCTGGAGAAAAAGAAAAACTGAGCCCCTTTAAAATACATTTGGTATTTTAAAAGGTATTGCTGCGCTTTGTTCTTCTCTAATTCGGTTTTCAACCTGGTTGTAGGATCTGATTTAGTTTAGGGCTGCTGTCTGCATCATTTTGTTATCGTGATGCTATGCTAGACAACGGGAGCATCAAAGGCCATCTTTGTTCTCAGGGCAGCAAGTGTCCTGAAGGTTGAAGAAGAACAGGGGTGTCGTCTTCTGTTCTCCGGAACACCCAAAAGAATAAAACAAGCAAACAGGAAAAGTGTAATCGTCTGCGTGTTTTCTTAAGGAGATAAAGCGAGACTGTGCCCGGCAGACAGGAGTCTCTCCACCCTTCGCCCCGCGCCAGCCTCCCCTGTGTCCTCCCAGCAGAAGAGCCGCATGCTCCTGGCCTGGCCTGCCCGAGTCCCCCCAGATGCCCTCTGAGTCCCCTTTCCTCCTGACAGCGCCTCAGCTCCGCGTGGGTGTCCGTCCAGACATGCGTGGGCCTCCTCACTTGGGGGAGAATTTCTGTGCCTGCAAAACCAAGGAGCGGGAGGGAGCCTGCTTCTCCCAAGAGTGTGTTTACATCCGTCTGAACTTCACAACAGCTGAAATATTTATGAGTTTTTGGTGTGTGCGGAGCCTGGCCGGATCTCAGACGCTCGGCTGGCCCCATCGACGGAATCGGTGACCTCCCTGCTCCCATTCAGCTCGTCCGCCCCCACACCGACACTGACTGTGTCCTAAACCGTCTCTTAATGCTGTAACATAACTCATTAGGACAGCCTTAATGAGCTGATAATTAGTCTGGTGGGAGGTGGTGAAGAGGGAGGGGGCAGAAATGCCAGACTCAGAGAAAAGTCGAGCAGTCTGGGGCTTCTTAAAGGGCCCTGGGAGAGCTTTTCGTCAACAAAATGGATCACACTTGCAGGCAGTAAAACTTTCAAATGACCTTCATGTCAAAATATTAGGCTGCTATTTTTCGCTGGATGGTAGTTTCATAAACATAAAAAGCACACATATCATTCAGAGTGCAGCAAAATTTGTTTCAAAGACGTGGAGCTCCCCTCTTTTTAGAAAGACTAATGGAGGCTCCATATAGTGGAGAAAATGACAGAATGTCCCAGCCTTTCACTTGGGGTGCAACGGGTATTTACAGCAGATATCGACAGTGCTCTTCGAACAGTGCCCCACCCGCTCTCCCTCTTTAGAGGAAAACATTAAACTATGTACATGGACATAGGAGTAGATGGGAGAGAAAGATACAAATCCTAGAAAAATTTTGCTTATCCTCATTCAGGAAAATCGCCTACTGAGCGGCACAATTTACAGAAAAGGCAACTGCATTAATATTCGACGAGCAGTCAGAAGACAGAGTTATAATGAACTGCTCAAAGTAGCTCTTCTTAGTACGGAGAAAAAAAAAATCCCCATGACTAGGAACAATAGATATTTTTATTTCTCTGAATCCATTTCTTCTCAAGGTTAAACGTCAGGAAAGTAAATGGATACTTGAATTTGCACTGTTGAGATGAGAGTTAGTATAACCCCATTCCCAGGACTGCGTTTTCTCTCTCCTGCCGGAGCTCTGGTGCACCCCTAACCCCTACATCTGGGAAGCACCAGGAATGTGGGGTCCATGTGACCCAAAGCAGTACCAGGGGACCACTGACGCATTCTGATCTGAGCTCAGAATCCGGCGTGAGCAGTGACTTGAGTATAGGGCACCAGCTTGGGGAATGGGAAACGATGATGATCGGAAGGACACAGAAAATCCAGTTCCTAATAAAGATGAGAATAAGTAAGTACGTGTCATCTTTGAATAGTCCCCTGGTTACCAGTCAATAAAGATAATGCACAGTAAAAGTGCTTTGCCAAGAAAAAAGCATTACACAAATGTTGTGTTTTATTGTTGCTATCAGAATTAAGAGGTGATTACTTAACTTGGGTTTCAGTGGCATAAATAAGAATTAGCCCTGCCTCTTTCTCTCACCTTTGACATCCCTTGTTCAAACAGAATTCTCTTCTGCTCTTAAGAAGGAAATCAGCAGATGTGCTGCTGAGTAAAGCACCATCCAGTGTCCACAGTCAAGCCCTTGCAGAGGGTTTATGAAAGCAGGACTTCTCAGCACATTAATCTAGATTATCTCTTGGCAACTGGCTTTTTGTCGTAGCCATCGTTGGACGAGCCAGTGACAAGGTCTGACGGCTGGGTGCCATCCATGCCGGTGGATTAGGGTCTAGGACAGTAAGATCTCCTTTTCCATCTAGTGCTTCTCAAACTTGAACATCCATACAAATCAGCAGCAGGGACGATCTGATTCAGAGGGTCCTGGTGGGGACCTGAGAGGAGTCTGCCCTTCTAACAAGTCCTCAGGGGATGTCATTGCTGCTGGCCCAAGGACAATGGGCCCTTGGCGTTTATAGTCATCTGATAGGGTTCATTTCACAAGACCCGTTTCTCAGAGACTGTTTCCTGGCCGGCCCCCAGCTGCACTTTGGGTGTAGTCCAGACGGTGAAAGGGCATGTGGCTGGGAGGTCACTGTTCCAAATTACGAATCAACCCCAGCATACAGATCCAAGATGGCCCTATCAATTTTGCTCTTCTAAACTTTTAATACAGTAAGTTGTAATATGTTCTCCCAATGTACTTTTAAATATTTTTTAACTTTTTAAAAATTTCTTAAAGACTTTACATATTTATTTGATGGAATGAGGGAGAGAGAGAGAGCATGAGCGAAGGGAGGGTCAGAGGGAGAGGCAGAAGCAGGCTCCTGGGGCTCAATGCTAGGATCCCAGGATCATGAGCTGAGCGGAAGGCAGATACTTAACCGAGCAAGCCACCCAGGCACCCCTTCCCAATACACTCACAGTAAGATTTTACAGAGGGAAGGTCTTTTTCTTGGATGAACATGATGAAACTCTTTAAAGCAGAGCATGAGTTTCTAATATTAGCAATAAAAACACAGAGGTGCTTCTCTATAACCTGAGTGACAAGCTGAGTTATGAGTCGGGCTCAGGTTCGGCGGTACGAACAGGCTATTTTAGATACGTTAGAGGAACTCCATCTAAAGCCAGGGTTTCCCACGGAAAGATGCGACTCTCCGAAGAGATTGTTATAATTGCTTGTCCAGCCAGTTGGGAGTTAGTCCAGACTTGTACCGTGGCTCATTGCCTGAATTTCTTATTAGAAAAAAGATGTTTCACATCCAAGAAATACCCTGTTCTTCCCTAAGCCGTCAGCTTGTTACACATGTTAGGATGCTTGCAGCTGGGTCTCCCTAGCATCCACCGTCATCTGGTTTTAGGACACAGGGTAGCCTGGGCAGCTCCAGAAACCCTCGAGCCACTTTCACACTAACTTGTGAGGACTAATCCTGGATCTGGTTCCATGTCATTGGCTTGTACGGTGGACGCCAGTCCATGTTCTGGATCTCTCCATAATCAAACCACTCCTAGTGGCCCAACTCTAATTTGATTGTTTCTGTCCCAGGGCCTCATTTTCAATTTATTTATATTTATAGGAGCTTTGCTTGTTAGGGTATAACTGTCCTCACGTGAGGAGCACTCTGGAAGAATATGGGCGATATGATCAGGAACTTGTCTCCCAAGGGCCTCAGTAGACCTGTCAATATTTTTTTAAGTGCAATCAGAGATCCGTCCCAAGAAAACTGCTCTCTGCTATTTGCGCTATACCACATCTTTCTCAGCAGCAGAGGAAAGTCAAATAACAAGGAGAAAGCTCCCAAGTGGGCATCAAGTTCTGATAATCCTATCTTCATAATGTGGTCTCTATTCATTCCTCATCTGCTGTAGCCAAGCCCCAGCATCCCCCCCCCCCACCTGTAATCACCACCTGGACTTCTTTCATTTCTGGGATTTTTCATGCAACCAAACTCCTTTGAAGTTTATCCCATCCAGTGTTTGGACTCTGGGTTTCCTAAACGAGCCCCTTGATCATATTCTGCCCACGAGCAGAACTGTGCTCTCCTTCCTTCCTCACTTACGTTCCAGCCCCTGGGTTTAGTTGAGTGGCTTCTGGAAGAAAGGGAGACACGGTGAGGAGTTGGAGTCCCTAGCTCCAGGTTAACTTCAGCAGAGAGCCTGAAGGTGGAGGGGATGCGCTGATTTTCCAGGGAGGAAAGAAAGCTGAGTCACTCCCAGGAATGAAGGAAAAGCCCAGAGCCTCAGCTGCCAGAGCTGGGGCGGGAAGCAAAAACACCCACGGCTGTAGAACTCTGGACTCCGATGGCTCCTACCTCGGAGGCTCAAGCTGCAGAAGTGAGCCCTCCACCACTGCCCAGCCACCTTGTCCAAGTTCAGCATCCTCCCTGGAAAGAGGAAAGAAGGACCCCCACGCTGACCAGTGAGGGCCAGGCAAAGCATCTGGCTCTGTTCAGGCCACTGCCCTCCTCTTTGGAGGCACTTTGCTGGACGGGGGGACAGAGAGACCAGAGGGCAAACTCAGGGGGCCTTCCTCTGGCTATGAGCAGCAGCACCCCAACTGGTTGGAACTGAAGCGAGGTTCCTAGGGAAAGAAGCAAGGGGTGGCCCCAGGATGGGACAGCCACCCCATACACCAAACATCGCTACCCAGATGGGGACAGAGAGACCAGAGGGCAAGCTCAGGGGGCCTTCCTTTGGATATGAGCAGCAGCACCCCGACCGGTTGGAACTGAAGCGAGGTTCCTAGGGCAAGGGGCGGCCCCAGGATGGGACAGCCACCCCATATACCCAACATCGCTACCCAGATAAAGAAGTGACGGTTCACCTCTGTAAGGTAAAACATGGGATCTTTGTGACCTGAAGTGGACCTCTGAATCTGAAATATCCCGTTTATTTCCTAAAGGCCTTAAAATGAAGCAGACAACAAAACATGCTCCCGTGTAAGATTCCGCCATTTCAAGGTTTCTGGTAAGAGGGACAGCCAGAAGGATCTGGGTTTCACCAGTTCTCCCCAAGTCCTAGCTGCACTTCCCCCCTGGAATTCTCGGTCTCCTGCCCTGTCCTGTGGGGTCTGGCACAGAGAGCAGCTCTGTCTGACCCCTCGGGGAAGCTGTCTCTGGGGGAAGATCCCGGCTCTGGGGGCCCGGTGGAGGCCAGAGTGAGCTCCGCCCGCGCCCCCGCCTGCAGAGCGCCCTCCCAGCCCGATGGATGGTGTGGTCCCTGAAGAAGTCCCATCCTGTTCCTTCCTGCCCTATTTCACGCTTGTTGGAAGAGAAGCACTCCCCGCTGTGGGTCTGAAGTCCCCCGTGGACATCACAGCCCCTGACGCCAGCAGCGGTTGGGACTGGAACCGAGGACTTTGCCTGGAGCCCTCCTTCAGAGAAACAGTGGCGCTTGCGGTCTCCGTGCAGGTGGCTCCCGGGGGGCTGGCTCCGGGACCGTGTCAGCCCTCCCCCATCCTCATCCCGGTTCCGGACTCTCCCAGGGTGGGCGTGGTGCCGAAGCTCGGGGTGTCGGTTCAGATCCACCACGGGGTGCCCACGGGCCGCACACAGGACTCAAACTCTTGCTGTGAAGTTAGGCTGCCTACCCCGGTCTAGGTTGCGTGTGAGGAAGGCCCCAGACAGGGGCTGTCACAGGTCACAGGGCAGGTCCCTAACTGGGAGTCTCCCCGCTGCCGGCATGCCTCCAGCCCCTC